>QTSX02000114.1:0-266706 GCA_014839935.2 Entomophthora muscae
AGCATGTAAAAATTAAGGTCTAAATCCCAAAAGTGGACTCAACCATTGAATAAATATTTCCAGTTTAAGATGGCAGTTTCAATTGATCCACTGCCAGATTGCCCACAGGTGTTACTTGACTAATAGAATTGTTTGGTGCTTGGATTTTTCTGAAAGAAGGATGACACCCGTTTCAGATAGGTTTTGTAGAGCCTATAGGCAGATTTTTCCAAGATCCCAACTGTGACAAAAATTGTTGGAGAGTAGGAAGCTGTCTCCATGTGGTGGGTAATAACCACCCAAATCCACATATGGTTGATGATTAACCACCATCAAAGCTATAAATACTGTTTGGTGAAATTTTCAAAAGATACACTAGGATTATGCAAAATGAATAACCCTAACAAAAAAGTCCTAGATAAATTGCCTGGGAGAGAATAAATGAGTCTTCAGCATAGAATTTGTGATATTGAGATCAAGCAAGTGTCTTGGCTTCAGCTACAGTAGGGAAAACTCCAAGATTTGATGACATTTGATTAACATTGGGAGGAGACAACAACAAAGTGCCAACAGCGGGACCCCATCTTCTGGTAATAATTTGACTGAGAATAAAATTATAAGGGATGTAACACAGCTGGCAAACTACAGGATGTATGATCAAATAAAGTTAGAAAGGAAAATATTTGAATTAGTTTGAGTAAAAAATTAGGGAGGATTCAACTCTTAAGAGTTGAAACAGTGAAAATTATTCAATATATATCAAAATTTGACTAAGCAATACCACCTGGATCCTTGGCTCATATTCCTTCTGCATTGCCAAGTGAATACCTAGTCCAGTTTGCAAATAACCCTTGTGTGACTAACTTCTGATGACTGTGCTGATAAATAAGATCATATTGGGTAGCTCTCATATTACATCAATTTATCAGTGTCAGCTTGTAAGGGGGAATAAGATTCAACCAGTGAACTGGAGCAGCTGTAACCCATTTTTAATCAACTGTTTGATTCAAGTCCATTAAATCAGACAATTTTGTTAAAGGTTAACTGGATTTTTGAGCTTTCCTACTTGGCCAAATAATTCCTGGCATTATGGAACTTACTGTGACATCAACAATGGCTGTGGCCTTCTTGTAGTCTGGTATCTCTTCTGTGAGTCTCATAAAGGTCTCACAGGTGGATTTAGGGATAACATTGTAATTGGCCTTTTTGGCATTGGGAAGCAATTCGACAGGCTCAGCCATGACACAGGGCATAGGTACCTGACTATAGAATCCAGAAACCTTTTTAAACACCTTCTTCCCACCAGTGGTTTGGAAATACTCTGGCTTCTTGTTATCATCTTGCCCTTCATTATCACTCACATAAGGATTGTATGTGGTGTCAAGGAATGGCTTCACCTTCTCCATGATAGTAGCCAGAACACCACTGTGTGGTATACAGGGTTGTATACATATGACACTCTCTCAGTGATGACGTCATTTACTGTTCTGGTTGTGGTGACTTTTGTGGATTTTCTGGTCAGCTGCTGGACCCTGGTATATATGCTCTGTGCCCTTGCACTCTGTGCCCCTTAAGCTGGTTGTGTTGGTGCAGCCTCACTATTGAACTCTCTTCTCTTGTCTCCTTCCTGATAGGCACTTTCATTGTACTAACTTGATTCTTTGACTCACAAGGGGTCCACATTTGCGTCAGACTCCTTCAGCACCTTGACCCTGTTGTTGGGATGCATCTATTTGGTATAAAAATGAAATAAAATTTAAATAAGTTTATATATATAATTTATTTATTTTAATTTTTATCTCTGAATAATAGTAGTCTAAAGGCTTGTAGTTATCATTTTTTATTTCAAATTAGGCTTTATTTTTTATATTAATTATTTTTGGTTGTAAATGTGCACTGTTACTTGTATGTTTGGATAAATTTGATATTTTATTAATTATAATTCCAAAACAGACACTCAGAATATTTAGTTCATTTTTGTATTCTACACTACATTAATAATTAGGACAAGTTGATACAGTAGTTTTAAAAGCTATGAGGACAACCAAAAATACCTCAGATTTAAACAAAATGATTTCAGATTTAAGCAAATTCCAACTATCAGGTTAAAATATACACTCTGTTATTAGGGATTTTTGGTGTTAATGCACAAAGTGGGTCACACAGCAACAAATTTCTCACGCGCCAAGCAAGACTATTTAAAATACACTCCAAAATACATGGATTCACAAAAGAAATGGTGTGAGCTGACCTTTGGTGTACACATGTTTACTTTATAAATTGGTGGCAAAATACACCTAGGTGCAGTGATTCAAAACTCAAACCTAAAATAAAACACAGTAGCAACTAATATGTAAACAAAACCACTCAATTGTTGTGTGAAATGGATTTTAATCAAGAATGCTACCAAGCTATCTAAAATAAAACATAAGAGCTGAAACATGAAATTTAAAAATATTGTGTTGGGTGCTTAACTTGGCGCAAAATCTGGGGGAAAAGGGTGGAAATTATTTTGGGTATTCTAAAAGGGCATTGTAGAACCAAAAACAACTAACTAAGAAATAAAAATCTATAATTGGGATATTGGGTGGGAAAAATATCAATTAAAATTCCATATTCAGATAAAAGCAAAAATTAAAATTAGGGAGTAACTTAATTGAAATTTATTTAGTATTTTATTAACTCATAAAATAGAAGGAACACAACAACAGAGTATTAATGCACCTGTTTTGTGCTGCAGTTGCAGTTGCCCCCACGGATCAAAGAACAGAGTTAGTGTCATGCAAGTGCCTACTCAGGAAGGAGATGGAGGAGAGATCAATAGTGAGGTTGCACTGACACAACTAGGTCAAGGAGCACATGCTTCTAAGGTGCAGAGCATCTACCCTTGGGTCCCAAAGCTGACCTGAAAGCCTACCAAGGTCACCACTACAAAAAAAGTTAGAAACAGGGAGGTAAAACTTACTTCATATGTGTTTGACCCTGTCTACCACCAAGAAGCAGTCCCGGCTGCCATAATGGAGAAGGTGAAGTCTGCTCTTGACACCAGCTATAAGCCCTACGTCAGGGATGGCAACCAGGAAGACAACAGAGAGCCTGAGTTTTATAGAACTGTGGAGGGACAGCTGGTGTTAAAGAAGGATGTAGCCTTCTACAACAAGGTGCCTATGCCTTGCGCGCCAGTTAGAAATAAGGATCTAGATTTAACTCTCCCACAAAGCCTGCCCAGAAGCGCATTTCTGACATAAAGTGCATCAACTTCTATGGCTCATGTGGGAATCTGGTGACTACAAGGCGGCCACAAACCTTGTTGGAGTGAATACCAGGCACACCATCAAGGTATTCAACAAATTCATTGATACTGGATGGGTTCTTGCCACAGAGAAATACTTGCGCATGTTCACCATGCTCACCAAGGAGCACAAATGGGCAATCCTCCAATGAATATCCTGAGACTGTCATATTGAACTGGAAAATATACAGGCAATGATCAAGTCTACTTTTGGGGTCAAGGCTAAATTTCCTTTTATAACCATCTGGTGAAGGGTCTGCGCTTTTTATGGAAAAAACTTGGAGTACCCTCCTACAATAGAAACAGTCCTTCCAACATCAATGTCTGGAAAAAATACGCAGAGCTGTACACTGCCCTCAAAGCCAAGGGATAGTGAAATTCTACTATATTGAAAAATAAAAATTTGACTTGTATATGCACAATGCATATGGCTATGTCCCCAAAGGCTCAAATGACGGGGTAACATGTTGTGCTGCAGTCCGCACTACAGCATATTCAATGGTGGCTCTCCTCAGTCCAAAGGGGATTGAGCTTTATCAAATGATATTGGGTTCTCACAACAGCCGTACCTTCTTGTCATTCCTCTGATTGATCCAGGAGCACCTGAGGCTCACAAGCTTGGGCTTCATCAATGTGATTGTACTGTATAATGTTGGTCTCTACAAGGTGGCTGATATTCTTCCAGAATTTCTAACAATTGACACCAGCATTTCAGTAGACTCCCAACAATTAGCCATGGCAAATTTTCTCCTTGTCTTCCTCCCTGCCTATTCCCCATCCTAAAGGTAGGACACACCATCTCAAAAATGCCATCTCAAAATATGCTATCTTAATTTTTTTGCTCTCTTGATTTTATAGTAAATAAGCTATTCAATTTAAGTCATTGTAACTAAGAAAAACAGGGTTTTGAAATTTAGATTTTTAACTCCAAAAAAACCCAAAAAATCCAAAAAAATATCCTAAAAATTAAATTCAAAAACATTTCTAGGCTTGAAAAGGCCTTAGAATTTCAAATCTGGAATAAGAAAATGGAGTGGATTAGTAGCAACAAGGTTGTGTAAAGCCCAAAAGCTAAAATATACCCAAAAACAAACATTTTAATCTTTTATAACCATGAACCATACTTTAAAATAAGCACATAACTGTAACAAATACTAAATGAAATTAAAAATGATAAAATTAAAAGAAAAAAGAGAGAAGATAAAGTAGTGTTTATTGAAAAAGGCTTAAACATTGGTAGAAATAGCAACTGAGATAGCTTGGAGATTCTCAAGCTTTCTATCCTTAGGATAGTATGCAAGATCCACCTTGCTGATATATGTGTGCTTTTTAACCATGTTGATGTGCTTGGGAGGGTTGCCCTTAGTCTTCATGCCGGTCTTGAAGAGGCAGGCAGAGATGGCTTGTTGGGTCTTGAGATGCAACATGATTTTGTTGAACTTAGGCTTCTGGACCCTGACTCTTGTAGCAAACTAACTATATCACCCTTCAAGGGAAGAGGAATCTTGATAAAAATGTCTTTGACCTGCTTATAGCAGTTCCAGGTAATTGATTCACTGCCTTTTCTAAAGTGGGGTGCTCCTTTAAACTCTAACCCATTGAGTTTCAAAATACTCAATGAAAGGAGAAAAGGCTGCCTGGTTGGCAAGGATATATGGGTGACAGAGGAGGGTGTCTTAGAAAGCATTGGTTTCCTCCTTTCTTACTAGAGCAAGGGTAGCAAAGAAGTTGAATATGTCCTTGGCCTCTTTTGAGCCTTCTGCATTGACAACCTCATGAAGATCTGAGCATTTTTGAAGGCGGCAACAGAGTGGCTGCTGCAAGTGAAAGTAGTATCCCTGGGGGAGATCTCTTGAAGACTTTGATGAATGCATTTGCCTGAGCCTGTTCAAACTCCACCACCAGATATTCATGATAGGGAAGGCTTTCTTCCTGTTTCTTGGTTGGGGTGGCTTCCTCTTCCTGTGACTGTGCCTTATTCTTGAGCCCTCTATTCTCCTTTGGCTCCTCTTTGATGGTTAGGAGGACCTCATCCAACTTAACCTTCAAAATTGAAAGAGCATAGCAATATTTTTTCTGCTTCTTATTTGAGAGAAAAAAGAAGAATAGGGGAAGAACTAGATTTCCCACCTGCTGTGAATGTTCCAAAGCTGGCTAAATAGCTTTAGGCAGGTAGATAAAGTGCCATCTGCAAGCCAGGTCTTGCATTTGAGAAGGTTGCAAAGATCCTGCAAGGTAGCAAAGAAAAATATTTGCTCATGAGCATGTTGGCCATCATCATGGAGGAGGAATCTCTCTTCATAACGTGAAAGATTCTGCTCCTCAGTTAGAATCAACTGATTGATTGATGTAGCACTGACCACTTCAGGGCTCAAAGCATACCTTTCATTGGTGAGGTATCTCTTCAATTTTGTGGCGCCACAACAGCGGCAAGTTAGGAGCTGTTCAAATTGAGAAGGCATCAATAAATACCTCAGTGGAGGTTTGGTCCCTGGTTGTTAGGATGACCTGGCAAAGAAACCAGCAGATCAGTTGTTACAAGGGGTCAAAAGGCTCAGAGCAGTCATGGCCAACAGTCAGGGCTTTGAATCTGGTGAATACATAGGTGGTGAGCCTTTCAGGGCACCCAACCTTATCACATTTGTAGTGATGTTGAAAGATTAGCTTTTTCTCTTTGTTACAGCTGAAGCTGTATCTTTTGTATAAAAAGCGGCACCCCCTTCTTGGTCATTATAAGGTAGCTGGCAGGTTATGTGGTAGCACAGCAAAGGTGTCATTTTGATTGAAGATATTGTGAACTGTATTTAGATCCAAGAGCTCAGTTTGCTCATAAACAGGAGCACCAGGCTCCTGCCTCTGATCCTCTTCCTCTCCAGGCTCTAAGGTGGGATCATAGTGATAATTGAAGTTGAATAACTTCTCTTGAGGATCAGAGGGGGAGTAAACAACAGGAGAGTGAGGAGGGGTTGGGCTAGTTTCCTCTGGTTTGGGTGATGGTGTGAGGGTTCAGGGGTCTTTAGCCTAAGAGGTCTGCTTATTTGGGGTTGACTTGGCCTTTTTGGCCATGGGAGTAGTGACCTTGGACTTGGAGGCCCTGGTGGCCTTGGACGCAGCTTTATTGATGGACTTGGGAGGCATCTAAAAGTGAATTAGTATCAGAATATGAGCAATTTGGGGGTTGTTTTTAAAGAGAAAATGAGAAAGTTTTGAATATAAAAGTATTCAATATTTTTACATAGAATTGTAGGAATTTTTTTAAAAATATAATATCAAAATTTCAATGTTTTTTGTTTTGTAAAAACAAAAAAAATATAGTAACTCAAGTATGAAAAACTTTGAGTTTTGACTGAAAACTTACAGTCAAAATGGCATTTTTGAAGTGAGGTAATTGAGGTGCTGTAGCTCAAAACATAGTATTTTTGACCAATTTTTATTTAAATTAACATATTCTGGTAGAGCTACCTTAACCAGGCCAAAAAGTAAAGCTTGAATATTTAAAAAATAGCTTCTACAACTGGGGCTAAAAAGTACCCAGTTGTTTAGAGGAGGCCAAGATATTTATTTGAAAAGTTTCAGGCAATTTCTTACATTTTTTATTATAATGGGTTTTAATGTCAATTTGTACTTTTGAAAAATGGAAAGCAAGAATAGCATTGGGGGAATCAATATAGTGTAGCCTGGAATCATATGTAATTTCCCCTTATTTTCCCCTATCCATTGTGCGCATCAAATCAATTAAGTGATATGAAACCTGGTGGAATTTGAAGTGACATAAATCAAAATGGCGTAATCACCCCCTTCCATAGAAAAATTACTATCAAAATATTTTATTAAGGAGCCCCTTATCAATATATCCATTTATAGATAAGTTATAAAGACCATATAGCAAAAGTGGATTTTGCCCAGCAATGACAATCACTAGTAGAACTATCATAGTGGTGTTATTTTAGGTTATTCCTGGTATAAGTGTCTTGGATTTATACTATAGGGACATCTTCTGGCACTATACAACAGACTTTATTTATTTTGGAGATAAGCTTATTTTAGTTAAAGATAAATAGTGTGATTTAAAATGACGTAAAGTCAAGATGGCGTAAACATGCCTCACACTAAGTGATTTCATATGCAAATAAAGTTAGTAAAATAAGATTTAATTAATCTGACTCAAAATAATGAAATTTAGATGTTGTACTTTTGAGATGCTGCATTATAAAATTATAAGTGAATTTTAACTATTTCATTGCTTATTTTTTGTGATTCAAAATCACAAACACAAAAACACCATCTTGAATTAAATTTGAGATGGCGTAAATTGAAATGCCGTTTTAGAGATGGCATGTACTACCTTCAAAATCTCATTGAGGAGATCTTTTGGTGGCTCAAGCAAGTTGTCAAGCAAGGGACCCCTACTGGGACCAAGGACCTCTTTAAATTACTGCAGGCTGGGATCCACACCCTTCCAGCTGAGACTTTGGCAAATTTCCATGGCCATGCTGATTTGTTAATCCCTGCATGCCTTGCCCAACAGCCAATATATTAAAGGCTTAGCATGTCCAACTTTTTTATTCTCTAATTTACTATTTTAGATTTATGGCTTATAATTTTATATTTTGAAGCTTCCAAGCCAGCAATCACATAGAACAGCACCACTGACACAGATGCTTAATTTTGTATTGTGATTTATTTTTTCTTTTGTCTTCCTTGGGGGCTTCTCAAATGCTTGATATTAATGTATTATAAACATAAGTTCATGTCACTACTGGCTCGTAAATATATAAAGATAATTAAAAAAGTAAAAAGTTAAAGCTATCAAGATATATGTGATTTTATTAAAAATATTATTATCCTGTATAAAGACCTGCTTTAACATTTTTTTGTAATAGATCACTGGTTAAAAATTGTTTAAAATTAATTATAATAAAAATAATTAAATTTTAATGAAATTTATTGGAATAGAGAATTTATTAGGCTCATCTGTAGTGAGTTCTTTGGAATGTACCCAACTGGCAATGGAGGTGGCACACAACTTCCACTGCCACACTGTAGACAGTGGATATACCTTGATTAAAATATTCACAGCAACTTGAAAAGGAAGCAGGGTCAGGTGTGAATGAAGGTGCAGCTTTTCTAGTTGGGCTGCAAATCCATAGATGCCTGCCAGGACCAGGGCGTCCTGAATAACATGGTCAACACAGTTGTAGCCTGGTGGGACATTCTTCCCGTCAAGTGCAAGCTGGGCCTTGTTGATCCCCAGAAGGACCCCGTCCAGGTCCTCTACAGATGCACCCATCCCAAAGAAGAATAAGAACCCCAGGTAAACAACCAGATGAAGCCTTTGTCCAGCAAAGGCTTTTGTAAACTTGTACAATTTGTTGTATACAGCGCTAATCTTCTTCTTGTGCTTGGTTTGGTGAAGACCAGCTCCATAGCTGCAGGGACCCCTGTCTTGTTGGCACTCCAGGCCAGCCCAAAGTCCACCAGGAGGATCTTGGTATTCTTTACGGCTATTGTATCTGCAACAGTCAATTTTGACACTACACACCCAAAGTTCTCCAACAGGTAAGAGATGGTATGCTCCACCGGGAAGCATAAGCAAGCAGCTGCATGGGCCCAGCCCATCTCCAGTATGTTCTTGAATTGGAGTGTTGCTAGGACGTCCCAAACAAGCTCAATGTAGTTTACGCAGTAAGCTCTACTGAGGAATATCAGGTCCAGGCAGACCAGTTGGACATCCTTGTAGGCAGTAACTGCCCACTCAGATGCCCCCTTGGCATGAGTAAACTCATCCAATGTCTCCCGCAACATCAGAAAGGACCTGTGGATGCTGTCCTCCAGCTCCTGCAAGACAGGGGGACAGAAACAGCTGTCTTGGCACATGATTGGTGTAGTTGGCAAAGAATGTGGCAGGGACAAAGGGGACCAGGGCCTGGAGTATTTTGCTGTCTATCTTTTCTAAAAAAACAAGTGAGAATTTTGAATTTTTATTGATTTTGTTTTTTAGGCTACCTTCTTGTGTTTCCTCCTTGCCAGTGGCTTCAGCAGGCTTAGCCATTCTTGGTGAAAGCAATTGCGCTGGCAATTCAGTATCCTCTTTCCTTGAGCGCTTTTCTGGCTTGAGATGTGCATACATCTCAGTGTCATCAATCCAGCAGACAGTGCAGAAAGATTATAGACCTTAAATTGCAGGCCCTCAACTATAATTTTTTGACGTTGAGAAGACACTTGATTTTTTTCTTGGATATGTTAGGCATCCTAACTATAAGGACTTTGTGGACACCTTGTCTATTTTGTCCCCTTCAAGGGCGGCAGACTTCACTCTGGCTTTGACCTTGTGGTCAATTTCTTTGATCTCTGCAATTGCAGAGTCAATGTCATGGCCCACCATGACATAGTAGCTTTGTTAAGTCACGTTTTAAAAGCTTGGATCAATAGAGCTGCTTCTTGCTGTCAGAAAGCTATCTTGATGATCTTCCTAGGTATCCTAGATCAAAAGTTATGGCAATTTATATTGCCAAGTTCAAAAACCCTGTCAGCATGTCCCGAAATGGTTGCAAGATTGGATTTCAAATCAAGACAAGCATCAATTAGTAAGCGGGCAAATCCAACCATATCTCAGCTTCCAGTGATCAGTTTTGGACGTTTTTACGCTCAAATGAAAGCCCCAGATGAGGAAAATCCATCCAAAGTATTTTTAGATGACCAACTGAGGCAAACCGCAAAGTTCAAATCTGGCCAAAAGAATATGACTAGAATTAGTCAGCTGATGTTTTAAACTTTTAGCATGACCCTCCAGATAGAGAGACAAGGACCTTCAGGAAGAATCTGGAAGAATCTCAAAGACCAATGTAAATGGTATAAAAAGAACCTAGTTCCCCTTTTCCCCATAGTGATCATTCTTGTTCTGAATAATAAATAAAGAACTTCTCTTAGACTATAGTTTAAATGGTCAGAGTTGGGAGCCCTTGGGCCCTTACAGTCAAGGTCTTTAATCAGCTTCTTCAATTCTCTCATTGATTTTTCAACTAATCTTTTCATATATTCTTATAGCTTTTACCCCAATAAAATCTGTATTATTCTGATAGTATTGCCTCTTTGTTTATTCCTGTTTGTTTTCCCATTTACTATATTATCCCATCTTTTTACCCATTATGTATATGTTTTACACTTATTTCAGTAAGTGTTGTTTGCTTTGTGTTGGCATTGTTTCCTTAATTTTCATATTATTTTTGGCACTTTACACTGCCCCTTGTGAAAATATTAACAACAATTTGGTGATCATCAAAATTTGAATTAGAAAATAATAGGTTAATTGTGTTTAGATAAAGATGTTACTGATCCAAATTCAAAACCTTAATGATAAAATTTAAGCCAGTCAGGAGCCAAGTGATAAAGTGATTGTTGTGACATAAAGGGTCATACAATAATTCTTTGATGCATGTGCACTAATTAATATAATTGGCTGGATCTTTTGCCATTGCACGCCATTGCCGCTGTGGCAAGTTGTTGATGGACTAGTGCCCAATCAGCTGCTGGGTTAGCACTAGTCCACCAACAACTCACCACAGCAGCAATGACATACAATGGCAAAACAACCAGCCAATCATATTAATTAGCGCACATGCATCAAAGAATTATTGAATGACCCTTTATGTCACAACAATCACTTTATCACTTGGCTCCTGATTGACTTAAAGTTTATCATTAAGGTTTTGAATTCAGATCAGTAACAACTTTATCTAAACACAATTAAACTAATTTTTCTAATTCAAATTTAGCTGATCATCATATTGTTGTTAATATTTTCACAGGGGGCTGTGTTTAAGTGCTAAAAATAACTGTGTTCTGAATATAGATATATGGCATAGTAAATATATGATTTTATAGAAATAAACTGAACATACAGAATAAAGCCAACTATAAACAAAGAAAAATGAACAATTGAAATTAGAAATAAAGATAATAGAAATAGAAAATGTTTGATGACAGTGGGTTTATTGGGGTGGGGAAGAGTGATGTCTAGTAGGTAGAATAGCGCAGGAAGGAAGCGTAGAGGTGGTGCTGGCCTGGGGGGTCTGGGATTGGGTGGGTGTGGCAGGCGGGTGGTGGTGGGGGTAGAAGCAGGAGGATTTATTGAGATGGCTGCCATATACAGCTCGTCTTATTCCTCATCAGTCATTGCTTTTTTTGGCTGGTAGGTGGCTGTGGCACAAGGTGGGAGATGCTTGATCTTACATGTTTGGCTGACCATGCTCATATGGAAGACAATTTGGGTAAACAAGTCAGCCACCATCTGTTGACCAAAGAGAGAATCATGGTCAAGAACCCCAAGATAGAGATTGTTGAAAGCTGTGGGCAGTGCTCCTGGAGTGTATCTATAATGTTGAAGAACACAACATCAGCCAGATGGATGTCAGCATGGCCAGCTGGGTACACAGAGCCCTATTGCCCCCGTCCTTAGATGGATTCAAGAGCAAATGAGCTACCCTCCATCTGGTTCTCAAGAAAACCTGGTGAGTGCAATTTGAGCTATCTCAGGAGTCAAGCAATTTGCTGAGGATGTGGTTGTACTTATAGCCATTGGTGAAATCAGGGTTTGTCCAATAGTAGACAAATCCTTGGCCAAAACAGCCAGAAAAGCAACAATGAAAGTCCCCTTCTTGACCTTCTTTCTTCTATTCTTGGTGGTGGCTTTTCCTTTCTTACCAAAATCATTGAAAACTATTGATAGCTTGAAATAGGAGATGAACATGACATCATCAGTTAGACTAGTCAGGCATTGGACCAGGGTTGATTCAATGGCGGTGTCATATGGGGAATCCTCAGCGCTATCCCATTAGTCGCCAGCAAAATTGGTAAGAACCCGTATGGAAGCCACCTTCCCATACATCCAGAGCTGCACCATGCGCTCAGACACCCAAATGCCATGGCGTAAAAGTTGTTTCTGGACCTGGGTCAAGGGAAGCTTGGGATCCCGCTGGAAGAGGTCAAGCATGATTAAGTAGGCTTCTCTGATCTGGGACTATGGGGCCTTCTTGGGCTTCTTGGTTGTCCCAACCAGGTTTCCCTTATTCATCAGGTTGTTTGATTCCCGCATTATTGTGTCTCAGGTAAATTGTAATTGGCTAGCTATCTGATCCCAGGACAGGCCCTGAAGGTTCAGTGCCACACTTTCTTTGAGAATTTGGGCAGTAATTATTTGTTGCTTGGGGCGCTGGGCTGTGGGAGCTGAAGCCTGATTGGCTGAGGGGGGCAGGTTGGCTGTTGGCAGGAAGATGTTCCAAATCAGGGTTGCCATCCTGATTGGTTGGTTGACAGGCAGTTTGTGCCAGGGTGGGTACAGGAGCAGGGGAAGAGCTAGACACTAGGTGACTGTTGAACAAGTCAAAGCCATATGGGTCAGGGATCAGGTACAGGTCAGCTTCCTTGTTACCTGCTTCAAAGGCTTGGGTATAAATGGGTGCCTCCACGTTCTGAGACTTTCCTCCATTGAAACTGGCTTGGCTGCTGCTGGATTGGTTGATGGCACTGTTGAAAATGTTGTTTTTGTTGAAAGTGTCAGGATATCAAAATTACAGTGGAGCTCCAGCAGGTGAGGGAGGAGTTGAAGCAGGTACTGGCATGGTTCACCAGATGATGGGACCTAACTTAACCAGATAGGAAAGGGCCTTCCCAGCCACAGCCCAAGGCCCAGTTGCTGGCAAGGCAGAGTCAATCAATCCTGTAAGCGCCAGGTAAAGCACACCCAGGAATTGACTACTCTGGCCAGTGGCATCAGAGGTGGGTGGGGTTGAGAGGGTCAGTTTGGGTGTTGGGGGTGGTTCCATGGGGACCAGGTAGGCAGCAGGATTGGTTTACTTCCTGTTAAAGATCAAAGGTTAGATGGTGATTGATTTGCTGTCACAGACAATTTGCTAGGGTTCCTTGGGTGCGTTTGGGCAGGTGTACCACTGCAAGTCTTCCAATGTCCAGGGTTTGTGGTCAGGATTGGTGGGATACTCAGTGAAATGCACAGGGCCAAATGGAGCGTTGGGTGGACGGTAGTAGTCAAAGGATTTGGTTTTGTCAACTGGAGTCTGACTATCTATTCCAGTGGTTGGTTACTGATGCTTGGGTGTATGCAGATGGAAGAGTATCAAAAATATGTATGGAAACAGATTGGTGAACCAAAGGTTCATAACAACTTTATTTGGTAAGGATGACAATACAGAACTTTTTCAAGTGCTTCTGATTTATATACTTACTCACATGCAGGTGCCTCTGGGAATTCTTCTGGTGCTATCTATGTGGCAAGGCTTGACATCTCAGGTTCTGCTGTTTGATTGGCTGCTTCATGGTCAATTTTGGGGTTTTCAGGAACAGTTGTTTGGATTTTTGGTGGTCCATCTTGGATTGACTGGCCATTGGTTTTAGCAGGTTTGGCTTCTGGGGTTAGGGGGTTTTCCCAATTTGATTACCATTTTTGAACTGGCTTGACAGGCTTTCTTGAGGACAAGGAACTTGATTAAAAAAGGGGTCCCCAATTGGGGACCCCAAATTACTCAATGGAGGGTGGGCTTGATCTGGGCTTACTGGACAGCTAAAAATAGCCTGCCCAGGCCCAGCCAAACCCACCAAGGCTTGGGCGTAGCTTTTGGGGCCCAGAATGGGCCCCTCAACTGTCACCAGGGCAGGAATAATTCCTGCACCTGGATTTGCTTCAAAAAGCAAAAATCCAGGTGCAGGCAAATCTCCCCGCCTGCTAGTCCTGCCTGGTGGCCAGGAGTGGGTTTGATTTCTGCCCGCGGCCTTGAAGCTGTTACTTTTGTAACAGAAAGCCATTGTAAAAAAATCTAGGATAAAATCACTAAAAGTAGAAGTTTAAAATTTTATGATTTATTTTTATTGTAATCTCAAGTCCATATTTGGAAAGTTCTCAAAACCATTTGATATAAATAAGGCTCCATGAAAATGAATGAAATTCTTCTGTTACTAAATCAGATAGCTGTTTATTGGCTGTTAAACTGTTATACTTTTATTTTAGGATACTCATACTACAAATATTGTATGACTTCATTTTGTTTTGTGCTTGTGGAATCTTGCTTCTATATTGCTCAAATTTGTTTCATTTTAGTCCTTCTGTTGGTGCCTCAGTTGAATCCTGCTTGGATTATAATTACTCCAGAACAGCATCAATCCCTCTCACTTATTGTGTCAGTTCATTTTGTTTGTGCTTTAAACTATGCTTCTTGATGTTTGGTATAATTTTGTATTTTCAGCTAGTGAAATTTCTTAAATTATTTGACAGTTCATTTTTTAACCAAAAAATATTTAAATTATTTTATTCCTGAATCTTGTGCAACTTATATTTCTTTAAAATCTGAGGTTTTTTTGGTTGTTTCCATAGCTTTTAAAACTACTGTATAAGATGGGTTGCTGATAAGCAACTTACCAACTTAATGATTTTTGGGAAATCACTTGGGGATTTGCTTTCCCAAGAGGGATTAATTTTAGATGTTGCAACATCATAAAGGAAAAGTTCTATAATTAAAAAATCATTATTTTTTATCTTTATATCTACTTCATAATCAATTATTAACACTTTATTTGACACAAAAATTAGCTTTTTTAATATTGTATTGTATTTATCTCTGATAGATTAATGTCAAAACAACAGAGTCAACCCCCAGCAAGGTTCCAAGCAAACAGGTTTGTGATCCACAATCTCACTTTCCAGTGACCTGAAGCCAAATGCATAAGTGACTCTAATTTCACAATCTAGCAATATGACCAAATAACTATCCCTGCATGGTGAACAGCTTGATTTATGCTTAACACATTACAAGGATCAAGCTGTTGCAACAGAGATTACTCCACCACCTGCTAACTTATTTTACAATATAAAAGGGTCTCTCAAAGAGTCACCCCAAAACATGACTAACAGTATGGATCAGTCTGAGTGCAGTGTCAAATTGCGGGCACTATCTCCTGATTAGAGTGTTGCCAATTCAAAGGGCTGATATCTTACTCAAGATATTCCCAACCCAAACCTTATGTCAAACCTACTTCCATGCAACCCCCTGATAGACTTGTGGCTTCTTGATATAGAATAAAGAAGTTTTCAAACCTTTTAAGATAAATAAAAAATCTAATCTAAAAACAAAAATGAAAATCAATGAGTTTATATTAAATTACAATATATTTTGATCCACTTTGATTTTGTTTTTAGACTGAGTTGCTTTTGGTTTTAGACTGAGATATTTTATTTACCTCAACAGGTTTAAAAATTACTGTATTAATTACAGTATTTTCTAATAAAAATATCTTATTCCCATTCTTGTCCTTTTTATTGGACTCATGTCTTCCCCAGTCAAATACTGAACTATTATTGGTTCAGTTGAGACATTATTTATTACCATTTTTATTGAAATTATCTGAAAAAAATATGTAGGTGTTTTATTTTTTAAATCTATTTTGCAAGTCTTTTTCATGAATGTAATTTCTCCCATATGAAATAACAAACTCCAATTGGGGAATTGAACTTGGAACCTTTCCCTGATATTTCTGTGGGCCCTTTGGAAGCTCAGGCCGGCTGTACATGTTTTTAATGGCTAGCCTATGAGCAAAAATAAACAAACAGTAATTTATAAATGATAATAAAGGAACTTTGCAGGAAAACCTGGCTGCAAATTTGCTAAGTGCAGAAGAGCATCATAGGCTGATGATTAACCCTGAACAATCTAGATTGTTGAAGGCATTAAACCAACATACAGTCATTTCTGAATTAACTGGCAGACTGTCTGAAAAGGAAATTTGCTGCTAAGCATAAAGGTTTGAATCCTAAAGTGAAACAAATGATTGGCTTGAGGTTCAGGACGCCCAGCCATGTAATCCAAAGTCAGCCAGTATCCTGGAAGTTACTCCATAATATGTCAACTCATGGTGCTGAAAGTAACCCAGCTTGTGGCTGCTGAGGAATCAGAAAGACCAAATGACAGGAACACTAGTAAAGATGATGAAGATATCAGTGGGTTACTAACAGACCATCAGGCTGGAATCATATCAATAGAATTGATAGACCAGGAGTTACATTATGACTCCAGAGTTCCTGGGCCAGAAAAAACTGAGCAAATCAGCTATCAGGTGATGGTTCAAGCATGATTTGATATTTTGAATGATATTTAAAACCAGAAAACACTTGTAAAATAGTATTGTCATTCTAAAATAAATAAGATTATGGTACCTTTGTAAAGTCTGAGGCTACAGGGAAAATTAATATAAACTAAAGCCTTCAATCCCAGAATATTTATATTTTCAAATAATGAAAGCTAGGTAAAGTTTGTAACAATAACAAATTTAGATTCCAAACTTTTATAGGAGGTGAAGTAAGGACTAAAACAATTGATCAAACCAAAGAAAATAAAGTACAGTCTAGTTTTAATAACAGAAGGCTGAGTTAAGAATTCAATTTCAAGGTCAGGGTATTGATCACTAAGACTGATGGATTAAAACTATTGGCTATCAAGTTTTGGGTATCACTAAAAAAGGTACCTAATTGCTGAGAAAAATAATTAAAAGTAATCATTGGAAAAACTACAGATTCAAAATGGGAAAAGAAAAGAAAACAATATTCAAATGAAACATAAGCCATAAACCCTAACAAGTACCTTTTTGGGGTGCAAATCAAACATTTTCAATTAAGAGTTTAGACTAAAAAACCAAGCTTTTTTTATTATGCTTGAAAAGTGAGGTGAAAATTTAAAGACAATGAATTAAAACCAAGTTGGTTAAAATGGCATTGGTAAATGACAAGGTTCAGAATATCAGGTTGATGTAAAAACTAAGGTAATTTAGTTAAGTCTGGTAAATGGAAGCTGAAAGGAGGGAAAGAAGTCTATGGTATTGTCACTATATGTCATATGAAAGCAAAAGTGCAGGAAAACCAGGTCTGAGATTGGGTGCATGTCCAAAAATGAAAGTAAAAGTTAACAAGTTTAGATATAAAGTTATTAACCTGAGAAAATTAGTTACAGGTTCAAAACTTGTTGTGACGCAAGATAAGTTTTGAAAAGAATACTAACTGTTGTTTAGGAGTTTTTATGATAAAAAACCCAAGGAAAGTTAGGATTAGGTGTTGAGTAAATGTTAAGTGCCCAATTGTAAAAAATTATGGGGGAAAAGGACCAAGTTCAAGTAGATTCAAAATAGCAGCAAGAAAGAAAGGTGAATCCTGACAACCTTGGTTCTACTGTAGATTCAGAACCTAAAGGTGAAAATGCAGGATTGTCAAATTCTTTTGTGTAAACTCACTAACTTACTGGAATATTTTTCATCCTTTTATATAAAAAAGTAAGTTATTCTGGAATCAAAATTACTCCATTAAGTTGGTGAGTTCATGAAAAAGAATATGCCAATCCCACATTTTTACCTTTAGGTTCTGATTTTACAGTATCATTTTATTCCTTATTTAGTCTTAGTTGTTTTTTATTTCAATAATGGCCTAAAAAAATACTGGCCTTATGGTCTACATACCTGAGGAAGTTCCTGAAACATGTTCTGCATTTTATTGTCTCCCAGGAGCTCCCTTTGGCCCAATACATTTATCTGGATACCCCTTCAAAATTGGAATGCAAGGTGTTCACCTTGAATAACATCCTCTGCTTTGATTGCCTGGTCAGACAGAGAGCTCCAATAACAGTTTATAAAGGAGGAGCTTGGTACAAGTACCTATTCATCATATCCTTGAGAAATACAACTATTTTACTAGTTAACAGATCAATATGGAAGTCTCACCCATACCCAAACCTGGCTTCTACCCCACAGCCCTAGTCTGTCACTCCCATCTGACAACCAACATGCAGGCATAGCCTACATTAACTTGGCCAGATTAGTTGATACCATAGTTTATTCCACTGGAACATGTACCTTAGTAGGCCACTCAGAATCTTACTTCATAAAACTAGCACCCCTTCTATGGTGGGCCCTACCCTCCTCCCAACAAAGTAAGTTGGCAGCTGAGGCTAAAAGGACCCCAACTGAAGTTGTGGTATCCTGAAAGTCTTAATATTATTATTGCCGTTTGCATCCACTAATATGATTATTAGGATAGTAGAATGGTAATCTTGGTTTTTATCAAATAATATATGACCACTTGAATTGGGTGAGGCATCAGAGTAAATTTTTCTAGCATTTTACTTTATAATTTTCAAGTAAATTTACTTCTGGGAAGTATATAAAACAAGATAAAGGGGAAAATTAAGAAGAGAATGATACTTTATTTGATATGAGTTTAGAGTGTTATATATTATCATGGGAAGCCATATACTGTCCATGTATGTCATATTAGTCATAGAGCTTATCCAAGTAATTGTTCCTCTTAGGTCATGAGGTTTGTCCAAGTAGTGTTCCTCTTAGGACTCAAAATATTTGATCCTGTAATAGATGGTCAAAAATAACAGTGCCACCAACTTAATGATTAGTTGGGGAATTAGTTTCCCAGGAGGGAGTAATCAATAATTTTGCAACAGAAAAAAATAAATTAAAAATGCCCAAACCAACCATCCTTTACTTAAACTAACATTTATGTATCCTTTTCCTTTCTGTATTTTTAAAACAGTCAAATCTCTCTTTTTGTTTGTCAGTTCAATCCTCAACAAGGTTGTAACATCTAATCATATTAAAGTATCTTAAACAATTTTTTGCTTCTCTCCCAATTTAATCCACACATTCTGAAGTAGTTAATCTTTATAGATAAACCACTTTGATATGGTTACATGAGGTTAGCCACATACTTTAAAAATAAAGAAACTAAATATTATCTTTATTTAAGCTTAAGTTATGTATAGTCTCATTTTACATGATTTAGGTTCTACTCTGTAAAATCAAATTAACATCCATGCTTTCAAATATTCATGCAAGGGATTAATTGTAAGTATTTAAAATTGAGCTTTTGGCTTGGTCATCAACTCACAACATTAAATTTTAAAAATTATTTTCAGATAAATCCCTTACGGCTTGAACCCGCTCAAGGCAACATTACATCCAGACAGGTAGCCTCTTTTCATATATGTTAATAAATGTAAGGGATTGAATGTAAGGATGAGCAAAATCAAGCTTTTGACTTTATCATCAACTTTAAAAATAAAATTAAATAAAACATAAATTTAGTCAAATCCTTCAGAACTTGAGCCCACTTGAGGAGACATTACATCCTGACTAGGGTAGGGATGTCAACAGCAATTGTGTAAACACATTGTCGAAAACCTGTTTTATTGGATGTTTTGGATTAGGTCACAAAAATCTTGATGGATTTGTGCTGCAACTTTTAGAGTAGGTCACCATTTGTGCCTCACTCTATTGTTTATGTTGCAACCAAGATTCCCCTCTTTCCTGTCAACATATCTCACAATACACAGGGGGCTCTTGATGAGTTGCCCCATAATGTATCTAGTGGTAGGGATCAGCCGTAAGGGGTAGATTAAATTGTGGGTACTATCTCCAAATTAGAAGAGCTGCCAATTTGACTTTGCTGATCACTGGACAAGTCATTCCTTGGCTTCAAACCTTACTTGGAACCCGCCACTGTGTCACCCCCTTGTGACGTTATGGCTTTCCCCATATAGTATATTAGTCACAATATTGATTAATAAAAACCTTATCTTGAACTTCTCATTCTTTTCCTTTTTATTAGACTGTTGTCTTACCCAATAAAATACTGAAATATCATTGGTTCAGTTTCAACAGTGGTAGCAGCAGTAGGCTCAAAACTTACCCAAAAGAAAAATTCCCCACAAGAAAGGACAGAGTACAGGTTGTATTGCTATTCCACACCAGGAAAACTTCTTCCCTATCCCTGAAGGAGACATCCCCAAGGGATACATTACCTACCAGGACCAATTGGTACACACAAGCATTTACAGTCTCTCCACCTAGGGCAATGTGACTCTAGTGTCACACCGCCACAGTTTGATCTTTTGTAGTGTATGCTGAACCTCCAACTCAAATCCTTCACAGGCGGCATAGAGGGGGCTGATATTGTCAGTTGGCTCCACTCCACAGAAACCTGTCTCTGAAGTTGCCAAGTACCTGAATATGTGGGTTGCCACCATTTCTGGACGTCTCACAGGGCCTGTTGTGGTATGGTTCATCAACTGGGCTAGTCAGGAACATAAAGTTACTTGGACCACCTTCAGGGACGCGGCCAGATCCTGCTACAGCAAAGCCTTCTTGCCTATTGTAGTAGGGACCCCTCTACTTGCTATCAAGAAGACAGGCAGTGTCCCCAAGTATCTTGCAGCCTGGCAGCAAGCACTTGCTGCTGCTCCCAAAGCCATCACTGACAGAAATCCAATGCTACTCACCCTCATTTTCAATGGGCTGAAGCCCCACATCTGCAAATGGGTTCTTGTAGGGTGCTGCACCTCCGTCAACAATTGCTACAAGGCCATTGTAGTAGCTAACAATCAAGCCTCCATGGGCTTTGTAGGTCCAATGATGTGCCACCCCAGTCTTGCTCCACACCTGGCAGCGCCCACAACCAAGTAGGTCACCGCCAATCTTGTCAGCAGGAAAATGGGACCAAGCGTCCCTGCAAGGGGGGAGCTCCAGTTGTCCCAGATTTAGGGCTCAGGAAAATCCTGGGGGTTGTATATACAAGAGGTTCTGCAACCCCACTTGACCCACATTCTAATCTCTTCTTTCCAAGAATCCCTGCAACTACAACATACACAAAGTGGAGACCCTAGAGGTATTCCAGGTTTACAGTGACACCCCTCTCTCCAAGCCAGTTATTCCTCAAATAAAATCACCCACTTAGTCTACCCCTTTTGATTCTGTGGGAACACTCACAAACTTTTGTTAGACACTGGGGCTGATAACATCATGGTCAACCAGGAATTTTCAGACTCCCAACAGATAAACCAAGTACCCAGTTGCTTCAAGGTAGTATATGTGACTGACTCCCAAATGGTGGTCATCATTCATGAGAAAGTACAGTGGGATTCCTGCTCACCATTCCCCATATTGTGTCCTGGGTCATAGCCAGGGATCAACTGAGAGGATGTGTCATTTCCTAGTAGTAGTAGGTGGCTTGCTAGAAGTTTCTTATACTTGGCCTGCATTACTGCAAACTCTTCCAATACTTTCCCTATCACTAGTGTCAAGGGTCTGGATGTACAAGTATTCTGGCTATTGCCAGCACACCTAACATCCAGTCATTGCCCAATTTGGTGCCTTTCTAATATACCATTTGACATACCGGAAATGGCAACAGACCAATACACATGACTGTCCAGGTATCCAACAACTTGAACCCATCCAGCACATGACCAGCCCCTGGGTTTGGTCCAACTAATATCCCTGTCACAGCTAAATCTATATAAGTCTAAATTATCATCCAATAAAACATACTCTTCTCTTTCTATTTTTATATTTGAAGCTTCCCCAAAAAGGCGCTCCTTATTACTGGTAGCACTATGGTTTTTGACCACGCTGATGAAAGAGAGAATGACTGACCAGAACCCGCCCACCTTTG
The DNA here is from genome assembly GCA_014839935.2 of Entomophthora muscae. NCBI lineage: Eukaryota > Fungi > Entomophthoromycota > Entomophthoromycetes > Entomophthorales > Entomophthoraceae > Entomophthora > Entomophthora muscae. The sequence goes on from QTSX02000114.1 coordinate 21,780, forward strand.
CCCACATATTCAACCAGGCCACATCCCAAGATACCTGGAAAATGTACTTCCGCACCCACAACATTGACAAAGATATTCCTAGTAGATGCACCATATTTGAAGGTCTGGTAATTCCCAAAGCATGCACCAAGATAATTCAGTACAGTCACTCTCTTTAACCACAAACAAACGCACAACCACCTATCACAGGTGAGGTTGTCAACACCAAATACATTGGTATTAAAAAGTTCTTTGGTAAAACAAAGAAAACTTCATCAACTGGCTAGACCACACAGCCGCTAAACTCCGCGCCAGCCGCATCCCTACAAAAAATGGGTCTAGGAAGCCAGCAAGCGCCTGTACAAGGCCACAGCTAACTGGTTTGTCACCTGGGTTGGCTCACAAACCAATGTCCAGCTTGAAAACTGGGAAGAGTTCAAAGCCAACATCACCCACAATTTTTGTGTTACCAAATCTCTTCAAGATATTGCAATACAGCTCATTGATCTTCCTCAGAAGACCACTATTGCAGCCTACGCCAACAAATCTGAGGAAATACATTGCAAAATCCAAAACTCAGCACAAGCTGATAACGTACACACCAGAGCATCATTCATCAACAGAATGAAACCCTCTGTTGCTGCCCTCATCCGCCCAGAAGCAAATACCTCCATGCCTGCGCTCATTGCTGAAGCCAAGCGCGCTGAAAAATGCGCCAACATGGAATTTGCTGCACGCAACAGCAACCGCTCCTCAAACGGCAATGGCAGAGAAAATGCCAAAACACCAATAATAACAACAGCAACTCCAGTTGCAACAATGGCAATCACAGCCAAAGCGCAAACCGCTCCTGTCCCAAGAAAGAGGACACCGCCAAAGTTAACAACACTTAAGTAGCAACCCGCGACAAATATGACCCCACATTCTCCAACCTCAAAGGTCTTGAAACAGAGGAACAGTGAAAAAAGGAGGAGGAACAGGCTTAAGTGCCCCTGTCTCCCCCCAACTTGACAAGAAGAAGTACCAAGGCACAAACTTTGCTGCTAGCATCCCCCGTGTCCTGCAATCCTCCATTTTTATGAACATAAAAATTAAAGGTTGCTCACAACTTCTTGTCTATCTATACACTTAAAAATCTCATACACATAAAATTCTATTCAACTCTGGTGCACAACACACCATGGTTAGCAAACCTTTTGTAACCAAGTACAAAATACCTGTTGTCAAATCCAACTTCAAATACACCAGAATAGCAGACAACCCAAAAGTTCTACTCAAAGGCAAAACAACTCCCTTCAGAATTGACCTCCAAGGCATATAAACGTCCATCAAAGGACTTTTCATGACAACATAAACTACAATATTGTAGCAGGCATAGACTGGTTTACCTGAGTGAACCCCAGCGTATGTTGGAAAACAAAAACCATGAGAATAGAACTCAATGGAGTCAATTTCAACATTCTCAAAGAACCCAACAGCCTAATTCTAAGAGATACAGTATTTGTCCAAGTCATAAATCAAGATGACTCTGAACATCTAAACAAAGACAGTATCCTCCACATAATGAGTGACTCTGAATTTAATAATATACAAACACAAAAGATCCAATGCACAGAACTTGCGGCACTCCTAAATGAATACGCTCATGTATTCAAGGAAGAACTCACAGAGTTACCCCCAAAACAGGAAGTCAAACATGGCATCAACTTATGCAAAGCCATGCTCAAACCTGCACCCCTCTACAGAATTTCTCCCATGGAGACCCATTTACTTAAAGCCCACATCAAGGATAACCTAGCCAAAGGATTCATTTGCCCGTCTGAATCCCTGTGGGGGCAGCTTTTTTTTGTAAAGAAGAAAGAAGGATCCCTTTGCCTAGTCACTGACTACAGAGCACTAAACGCAAGTACAGTAAAGAATAAATACCCACTTCCCCTCATAGAAGACCTATTTGCAAGGCTCTCTGGAGCAAAAAAATTCTCAAAAATTGACCTCACATCTGATTATAACCAAGTTGAAGTCAAAGAGAAGGACATACCAAAGGCCGCGTTCTGCACACAATTTGGGTCATTTGAATGTAAAGTAATAAACTTCAGGATGATTAATGCTCCTGCAATGTTTGTCACCATGATGAACCAAGAGCTAAATGGTCTCTCAAACACATTATGTTAGCTCAACAACATCATCATATTTTCAAAAACAAAAGAGGAACACCTCACGCATGTCCGCAAGACACTCAATTGACTTGCAAAGCACTAACTATACACTAAGCCTAGTAAGTGCCAATTTATGGAAAAGAAACTCTTGTTCTTGGGCCACATTGTCTCTGACAGTGGCATCAAAGCAGACCCAGATAAAATAAAAGCCATAAATAACATGCAACGCCCCACCTCCGTGAAACAAGTTAGATGCTTTCTTGGTATGGTAGCTTACCTAAGGAAATACATCAAAGACTGTAGAAAACTCACCACACCAATCAATGATCTAACCAAAGGTAATGCCAAAAAGAAATTCATCTGGACTCCAGAATGTGACAAGAATTTCCAACTATTAAAACAAGCTTTTATTGAAGCACCAATCTTGCAATACCCTAATAACAACAGGTGCTACAAAAATGAGTCAGACGCTAGTGACACCGCCATTGGCACAGTCCTACGCATCTGCCAGCCAGGGCAGCAAGATTTCCTGCCAGTATGTTACAAAAGCATAAAACTAACAAACACTGAGCAGAGATACCCAATACATGATAAAGAATTGCTAGCAATATATCACACATGCAAGAAATGAAGATGTTACCTTGAAGGACACTTAACTGTCCGAGTGCTAACTGGCCACAAATCCTTAATCTATTTCAAAACTCAGAACGCACTCACGCAGCGCCAAGCCAAATGGATGTCCTTGCTGGAACAGCTTAACCTGGACATCCAATACAAAAAGGGGGCAGAGCTGGTCATGGCTGATGCTCTCTCTAGGCTATGCCAGCCAAGAGAGGATACCCTGACTGTCAGGATTGACAATTATTCCCCTCTGGAACTTCAGGCCCAGGAGCAGGAATCAAACCCGGAACTTGGATTCCCCCAGGCCGCTGGGCCAGAGGACCGCAAGACCAACCACCCACATTTTTCTGGGATTGAGCCCCTCAAACTGAGGTTGAAGAAGACCTGCCCAGAAAAGTAGATTGAGCTGAGGACAGTACTGCACTAAGTGAAGTGCCAATCACAACACCTAATGGAGGTGACCTGGCAACTATTGGCCTTATGAGTTTGAAGTATTCACCAGCAACCAATCAAGAGCCAACCCAAGGAAGAGGCAATGGCCCACAACTTGGCCCCATGACTCAAGGCTAAAGCAAGATAATCAGGTAGCTAAATTGGGAGATGCAATCAATGAAAGAAATCCCGGGCCAAGTGCCATTTTGCTGCCTTTAGACCCAAGTCCCCAGTTTCCTGGCCCTGCCCTTCACAAATGCCCTGATGACTCACACAAAAAATGTTAAGTTTAGAGGTGGGGTGCTATATAGACCCAAGGACCCCGCCCTCCATTTTTATTGCCATTTTGAAATAAAGGTTATGTTACTTTGGCTTATACAGCTATTACCGTGTTTTGTATTTGCCGTCTATTATTTCAGCTCAAGATCTTCTGGTCCGCCTGCCCCTCTGCCTGCAGTATTCCGTCCAGTTGGTGTACCCTTTGGGCCTGTCCATTTCACCAAGTATCCTTTAAAACCCGAGTACAAGGACTATACACCAGAGAAAATCATTGAACTAGATCCATTAGCCTGCATCCAATCCGCCGTCAGATACAACTGCCAAGGCCTGTGGATATTCTCTACACCCAAACTGTTTAGAGGAAAGTTTAACTATCTCCCAGCCTACAATATCTACATGGAACTGCCAGTAACACCCAAACCAATGCCTGTGTCTTCACCTGACTTACCAACCAACCACACCGGCAAGCATTTTGGTATAGTGTACATCACCCTCACAGGGGTGATGGACACCATTATACCAGCTGCTGGCCCCTGGTCTTGGGTGGGGAAGTCCGCGTCCTACCTTCTCAAGTTAGCTCCTATCTTGTGGTGGGCCCTGCCCGCAAGAAACCCAGCCCAAGTTATCCCTGAAAACAATGGGCTGGCCACCCAAGACTGGATCCCTGACATTATGACAATCTTTATAAAACCTGGTACCCTGAGCCCCAAGATGTTGTTATTTCTTGGGGCATCTTGTATGCTTTTGTTATTGATAATCACTTATTACACCTATAAGATGACCACAAACCTGATCTCTTCCACGTGGAAGAAAGTGAACCCAAACAACCTGAAACAAACCAACACTACCGCCACCAATACCAACAGACCCTCCTCCCAAGTGCAGAACGTAATTGTGAACCAATCCATCACCAAGGTTGAGATGCCCCAGATGGGGAAGCTCACACTCGAGGAAGCCCAACGCGCCATGCCAGTCCTTTGCCTGCATTTCCACACCAACGCCCCCTCCTATGCTAGTGACACCAAAAAGATACTGGGGGTCACTTCCATGCTCTCTGGAGACGCTCTAGACTGGTTTGGCAAAGCCACAGCATAAGATGTAGAATTCTGCTTGGACTATGCCAAGTTTGAGGCCAAATTAATGGCAACTGGGGTTGATTGCGACACCAGATACTACGCCTTGAACTCCTTGCTGGAAATCTTTCAAGGCTCCTGACCCATTCAGGCTTACATTTATGAATTACTTGAACTGAAGACCCGCACTCAACTGGAGGGCAAATTGTCAGCCATCATCTTCCAAAAGGGAGTGAACCCAGCCATGAAGGACTTATTGAAGCACCACCTGCCCACCCTTGGTTTGGAAGACCTGGTCCCCTTATGCAAAGGCCTCAGCATGAATCAAGAGAATGCTGGGCCCTCCCAGACCCGCCAAACCCAAGCTGCTACGCCCAATAGAGGGGGTATGACCCCTGAGGAACTTCAAAGACACTACAGAGAAGGACTCTGTTTCCACTGCCATGAAGCGGGGCACTTGACCAGAGCCTGCCCTAGGAAAACCCCTGTGCCTGTCTCTTTGGCCCAAATAAACGCCTCTTCCCAGACTTACAAATTCATCCATGTGACTGTAGATGTAGCGGGCAATAAGCACAAGGTCAAAGCCTTTATTTATACTGGAACAAACAAAAGTTTTATTGATGCCAGCCTAGCAGAGAATTAGGCCTGACAGCCTCAGAGTGTAGTCTTCAAGTAATCATGGGAAACAGCTCCTTGGACACAGGCTGCAAGTGTGAACAAGAACTCCTGCTGACTATTGGGCACAACAAATACCCATCATCCCTGATCCTCCTAGCAGGACTACCCCACCCCCTCATACTGGGTGACTCCTGGTCTAAAAAACATGGCCTGATCCTGAACTACCGCAAGCAAACCGCCACGTTGGGCCAACCAAGATCCTGTGACACTGTTCCCTTTGGCACAAACCAAGACCATTCCCCTGTCAAAAAACTCTTGGCTATGAAGTTAGAACCTAGTGTTGGAATATTGCCTACCCCCTACAGAAATGGAACCATGTGTTTAGCAAAGAAGCAGCCACCAAACTACCCAGTCACTCAATCTACAACCACGCCATAGACCTGCTGCCAGGGACACAACCACACCACGTCCCCATCTACAGCTGTAATCACCGCAAGCAAGTGGCCTTGAAAGCCTACCTTGAGGATATGACAAATAAAGGGTTCATCTGGGTGTCCAAAGCTCCCTGCTTGTTGCCCATTCTTTTTGTAGGGAAAAGGATGGCGGGATGCGGCTATGTGTTAATTACAAAAACTGAACAACATCACAGTGAAGAACTGGTACCTCATTCCTAATGCCAATAACCTCTGCAATGTACTGACTGGAGCCCAGGTGTACTCTAAAATTGACCTCCAAGACGTGTTCAACAAAACCCAAATCAAGGAGGGGGATAAGTACAAGACTGCCTTCAAAACTTGGCATGGGCTATACGAGTACCTAGTGATGCCATTTGGCCTCTGCAACGCCCCTAGCACCTTCCAAAGGATGATTAACACAGTCCTAGGGGAATACCTTGACCGTTTTTGTGTGGCTTATCTGGACAACATCCTCATCTACAGCAAGTTGCACAAGGAACACCTGCACCATCTGAACCTCATATTGGAGAAACTCTTCCATGCTAATCTACACGCTAAGCTCAAGAAGTGTGAATTTTTTTCAGCCTGAGGTAGAATTCCTGAGATATGTAGTAACAACTGGTGGCTTTGCAATGGCACAAGACAAAGTAGAAGCAATCACAGCCTGGCCAATACCCAAGTGCAGGAAGGACGTGAGAAGTTTTTTAGGCCTGACAAATTATTGCAGGGATTTCATCCAAAAATTTTCTCACATCACCCTCCCCCTGATCCGCCTGTGTTATGACAAGGTCACCTTCATCTGGACTCCGGAGTGTACTACCGCCTTTGAGACCTTGAAACTTGCCTTCACCTCCGCCCCTGTCCTGGCCATGCCAGATCCTTCCAAGCCTTTTGTCCTGGAAACTGACGTGTCTGATTTTGCGGTGGGAGGGGGTCCTTCTTCAGGAAGGAGGGGATGGTATGCTACACCCTGTAGCATATTACTCCAAAAAGATGCTACCCGCAGAAGGAAACTACCCAATATATGACAAGGAGATGCTAGCCATAATGAAGACCCTGAAACATTGGCGCCAATACCTATGTGGCGCTGAACACCCAGTGAAAGTCCTGACAGACCACAAGAACTTGGTCTATTTCTTCAAACCACGCCAGCTTAACCAACAACAAGCAAGATGGGCCCTAGAGCTGGCTGACTACACCCTGACCATTAACTACAAGCCAGGGAAGGTGAACGTGGTACCTGACGCCCTAAGTAGAAGAACTGACCTGGAACCCATGCACCTAGAAACCTGTGACCACAACACTCAAGTACTCTTGGACCCAACTAGCCTAGGCATCTATCTGGGATTGATGAAGATCAGAGCCAGCAAAACAGAAGTACTAAGGGCCCAAGCATTAGACAAGTTCACCAGGATCCTGATTGCAGACCTCTCCAAATCCTTGGATAGCGTCCACTACCAGAAGGGCTACTCATTGAAGGGATCCACATTAATGCTTCACAACCAAATCTTTGTACCAGAAGGGGACATCAGAATCAACGTTTTGAGAGACTACCACAACTCAGAGATGGCGGGACACCTGGGTAGGCTCAAGACCCTCCAAAGCATCAGAAGGAACTTTGCCTGGCCAAAAATGGATCAAGACGTAATCTCATACCTGAAGGGGTGCGAGACCTGTGGAAGGACAAAAACTCGCAGAAAAAACCTGAAGGACTCCTAAGACCCTTGGATATACCTCATGGACCTTGGAGATCTGTCTCCATGGACTATATTGTGGCACTGCCGCCATCCCTCTCGTATAATGCAATCCTAGTCATGGTAGACCGCTTCACCAAAATGGCATACTTTGTACCAACAACCACCAATTGCACAGCAGCAGAAACAGCCCAACACTTCCACAACCGCATCCTCACGCAACACAGGACACCTGAGGAAATCATCACAGACAGAGGACCCCAATTTACATCAAAATACTGGAAACAAGTAATGAAAGACTTAGGAATCAAGAGATGTGTATCAACCTCCTACCACCCGCAGACAGACGGCCAAACTGAGCAAGTGAACCAGATCCTGGAACAATACCTCCAATGCTATGCCAACACTGACCAAGACAACTGGGCAAATATGCTCCCTATGGTCCATTTTGCTTACAACAGCAAGGACCACACTTCCACAGGAATGTCCCCCTTCAAAGCCAACTATGGATTTGACCCCACCTGGGACCCCCAGATTGGCAAAAAGGAATCAAACACCATGGGGCGCTCCTGGATTGAACATATTCACAACACACAAAAAACATGCTTGACCAATCTGAACTGTGCAGTGCAGACATACAAAGCCTTTGCTGATTGCAAACAAACCCCGGGCCTACCCTTACAAGTTAGAGACAAAGTATACCTAGACTCCCGGAATGTACCCCTATATGTGCCCTGTAGGAAACTAGCTCACAGGAGAAGCGGCCCCTACAAAATCACCAAACTAGTCGGTGAAGTTGCCTTCAAACTGGACCTTCCCCCCTCCTGGAAGATCTATGATGTGTTCTACCGCTCCCTGTTGTTCAAAAAAGATGGGAATTTGCTTTCCCATTAAGGATTAAGACAGCCCCCCACCCATCCAAACAAACTGTGGTGAGAAATATGAAGTTGAATACATACACGGTGACCAAACCCACTACCGCAAACCCCAGTACTACGTCAAGTGGAAAGGATACCCTCTAGAAGAAAGTACTTGGGACCGCTGAGCAACCTGACTAACGCCCAAGAAGCCATCCAACTCTACCTGAACAGGAAGAATTGGGAGGGAGGGAGCTCGGTGAAAGAAGGGGATGATATCAGGATTGACAATTTTTCCCCTCTGGAACTTCAGGCCCAGGAGCAGTAATTGAACCTGGAACTTGGATTCCCCCGGGCCGCTGGGCCAGAGGACCACAAGACTGACCGCCCGCATTTTTCTGGGATTGAGCCCCTGCAAACTGAGGTTGAAGAAGACAAACCGCCCAGTAAAGTAGATTGAGCTGAGGACAGTACTGCACTAAGTGAAGTGCCAATCACAACACCTTATGAGTTTGAAGTCTTCACCAGCAACCAATCAAGAGCCAACCCAAGGAAGAGGCACCGGCCTGCAACTTGGCCCCATGACCTCAATGCTAAAGCAAGATAATCAGGTAGCTAAATTGGGAGCTGCAACCAATGAAAGAACTCCCGGGCCAAGTGCCATTTTGCTGCCTTTAGACCCAAGTCCCAAGTTTCCTGGCCCTGCCCTTCACAAATGCCCTGATGACTCACACAAAAAATGTTAAGTTTAGAGGTGGGGTGCTATATAGACCCAAGGACCCCGCCCTCCCTTTTTATTGCCATTTTGAAATAAAGGTTATGTTACTTTGGCTTATACAGCTATTACCGTGTTTTGTATTTGCCGTCTATCAGTTCAGCTCAAGATCTTCTGGTCCGCCTGCCCCTCTGCCTGCAGTATTCCGTCTAGTTGGTTTACCCTTTGGGCCTGTCCATTTCACCAAGTATCCTTTAAAACCCGAGTACAAGGACTATACACCAGAGAAAATCATTGAACTAGATCCATTAGCCCGCATCCATTCCGCCGTCAGATACAACTGCCAAGGCCTGTGGATATTCTCTACACCCAAACTGTTTAGAGGAAAGTTTAACTATCTCCCAGCCTACAATATCTACATGGAACTGCCAGTAACACCCAAACCAATGCCTGTGTCTTCACCTGACTTACCAACTAACCACACCGGCAAGCTTTTTGGTATAGTTACATCACCCTCACAGGGGTGATGGACACCATTATACCGGCTGCCAGCCCCTGGTCTTGGGTGGGGAAGTCCGTGTCCTACCTTCTCAAGTTAGCTCTATTTTGTGGTGGGCCCTGCCCACAAGAAACCCAGCCCAAGTTATCCCCAAAAACAACGGGCCAGCCGCCCAAGACAGGATCCCTGACACTGACCACCTGGACCCTGACTGGCCAAACCTATACAACACTGAGTACAAGACAAAAGGAAAGGATCCCTCCACACATCAACTAACCCATGATACGCTAGTAGGGAATGAAAAACATTTCCACATATCAAATGGCACAGTATACCAAATCATCAAAGATAAACACATTCCATACATCCCACTTGCACAAAGAGTTGACACTATACTAAGACACCATTGTCTGCTAGTACACACAAAGGCTAACAACCTATATCTTACACTGAAAGAGATAGTATGGTGGCCCAACCTGAAGCAAGACATAATTGATGATCTAAAAAAGTGTACAGTATGTGAAAAATACGCCAGCACCAAGGCACCATACCCACAGTTAACCCAGTACCTGACCCTGAACCATTTAAGGTTTGGGGACTGGACGTAGTGGGACCCTTTCCAGAAACCAAAACAAATCAACGCTTCCTAATTGTAGTCATCAACTTTGCCATGTTGGCCCATCTGCTGGGCAAAAAAATCACAAGGAGGAAACAATAAATTGATTTATCAATAAAGTAATCATAGCAGACTACAGCACTCCAGACTAAATCATAACAGATTGAGCAAAAGAGCTAACAGGCCACTTAGTAAACATCAATCTAAAAACATAGAACATCAAACACTCCACAACCTCGCCCTACAGGCCACAGGCCAACGGCAGAGTTGAACGCCTTATTGGAAGCCTTATCAAAACCCTGGAGAAAATAATGGATGGCAAAGCCAAAGACACATGGCTGCTATACGTGAAACATGCATTACTGGTATTACGGGTTTGTACCAATCAAGAGACAGGCTACTCACCGTTTGAACTAACATACGGGTACAAGCCAGAAATAGTCACCCGCAATAACTTACCATATGTAAAGATCTTCCTGGGGAAACCTCCCACAGTAGAACAGAAACCAGCTCTACAACACATACACCTCAAAGCCAAACTGGCTGAAATAAAGAGACTCAAAATTCAAAAGGTAACCTCAACAGAGGACCCACTCCCCATCAACTCCCCCATCTGGGTCCTAGCTGGGAACAGAAAGAAACTAGACTCAGTACACAGGGGACCAGGAAGAATCATCAGATACTGACCAGACAGGAACACCTACCTTGTTAAGTTCCAGGGTGCCAAAGAGCCCATCACCAAAAAGTACCACAGATCTTGCCTCCGCCCTAGCAAAGGAGAACACTCGACCCAGTTGGTGCCCACTAGTAAACAACTCCAGGAACATCAGGCGGCAGCCGTCAAGACAAAGCCCGTCCTGATGTACCCAAGTAACCCCTTAAGAGAGGGGTGTGTCAAGGGTCTGGATGTACAAGTATTCCGGCTATTGCCATCACACCTAACATCCAGTCATTGCCCAATTTGGTGCCTTTCAATATAATATTTGACATACCAGAAATGGCAACAAACCAATATCACATGACTGACCAGGTATCCAACGACTCAACCCCATCCAGAACATGACCAGCCCCTGGGTTTGGTCCAACTAATATCCCCGCCATAGCTAAATTTATATAAGTCTAAAGTATCATCTAATAATATATACTTCTTCTCTTCCTACCTTTTATATCCAAAGCTTCCCCAAAAGGCGCTCCTTATCAATAGGTGGGCATCCCCACCATGCACTTGTACTTTGGCTGGTGCTAGTCCCTCTCTGAGCCTGTACCAGTCCTTCTCAACCTAGTAAACTTGTTCCCAATAGACTCACTTCCCATATCTGTCATCTCAAGTAGTCTAGTTAATCTCTCCCACTCATCCTGGGAAAACTTACTGGTGGCAAATCTTCTACAACTTTGATGGTAGGTATCTTTCTCCCCTTGACTTGGGTAGAAGATATTATGTAACTAACTCATAGGGTCTAGCTTTACTACTGAAAACTTTGGGCAGGGGTCAAAGTGGGTTTTTATTCATATTCAGAAGGAAGATCTCCTTAGAAGCCATCTTTTATATGGCCCAGGGATCTGGGAAACAATATGTATGTGCCAATATTTGAAGTCCTTCAACAATATCTTGGACTCCTTGTACTTAGTTTTAGACTCCTGCACCTTAATCCTGGACTCCTGCTCCTTTCTCAACTTTGGCTCCTAAATCTTAAGGCTCAGCTCCTTAATCTTGGGCTCCTCTACCTTTGTCTTGGCTTTTGCACCTTTATAGTGATCTCCAGCTCTCTGTATAACTCTAGTGGCCTTTTTATTCCACTTGATCCAGTCCCTGAAAAGCCTCAGATTAAACCCCCTTTTATAGCTCCTTGATTCAGTGCTTCTTTCTTTATTTTTTTCTTTCAGAACTCTGGTTTTCCAGGCTTAAACCATCCGTTTTTTCCTGCTTTATAACAAATTAAACCTTTTTTACTTCAGCTAATGAAATTCAGCTTTTTTGCTTAATTACATCGTTTTTTAGGCTTGAACTCTTCAGTTAAAGCCCTCAAAACAGTGGTCAAATAGGCTTTTTCCTGCAGCCAATCAAACCATGGATTTAATGGTTTTGCCAAAATGTTTACCCAAATGAATTGTTCTTGACCCTGGTTCAAACCCAGCGGTGTCTTGCTCCAGATAAACACTTGCTCTGTTTTTCAAACAAATTTGCTGTGATTCATGTCATGTTTCACTAGCAAAACTTGAGCGCTTCCACATATGTTTTACTTAGGGAATTTTTGTACCTTAATTTCTTCAAAGTTTCTCCAAGTTTCTTCATGTTTTCCTTAACATTTTAGCCATTTGAACTCACCTGCTGCTTGCTTCTTGCCATACTTAGTCATTTTGGCAAAACTCCAGCCTTTGTCTTCAAAGTTTCTCTGTCATGTTTCTGGTTACTCTGGCTCCCTCTTACTCAATCAGTTTCTTATAAATTTACAGTCTATTTTTTGTAAACTATTTCCTACTTTATGCCTATTTCTTTATATAATATTAATCTTAATCTTAATCTTTTTATCATATTTTTGGCAGTTTAATTAACTCTATTTACTGCTTTTTTCTTATTAGCAATCCTTATTCCAGCAGTCTAAATCCATCATTCTTGCTCATTCATCTGCTACTTCTGGTCCTTCTCAACCAACTTCCAGTTCTTCAGCTTTTCCTGCTTCACAATCTTCATTCTTCATCCAGTTCTTTTCCACAACCTTCACGTCTAACAGCTAGTTCTTCAATGTTATTAACCTCCTAGGTTTCATTCCTTCTCTGCATGAACCACCAAGGTTCCTTTCCTAACCATGATCTGTCAGTCCTCCACTAACCTGCACTATAATCATCCAGTCCTTATTGCTAGTCTTCACTGGTATCTTTTCCTTTGAACTACTTTTGGTTCCATTTTCAGTCCCTGTTACCAATACCTCAGACTCAGGAAATAAGTCTACAAGGCTACTGGCGTTTTCTGGGCCCCTGCAAGTGACCTCCAGTTGGGACATTCAACAACAGACAATTCTCATATCTGTGCAGTTGTCTTTACTCACTCAGGTGGTTAAGTCTGAGTTTTCAGGCGTAAAGTAATCAACTTTACTTCCCAGAGGCCTTATCATACCAAGTTCTACAGCTGCTTCCCTAAGCAGCTACCTTGATAACGCCTCAGAGAATAATTGTTCCTCAATGGTAGCTTTAAGACCCCCAAAGCCTCCAGGAAACACTGACAAGGACATCCTACAAGTTGTTAGATAGGATGCTTACTCACAGACTTCCTTTGAGTGCACAAGAGCACATAGAGCTATTGTAGCTCCTCCCTTCCCTAGCAGCCTGTGTTACTTGCCAGGGTCACATCACCCATTCTTCCCAAAAGCCAATGTTACCTGCTGGGGAAAAGAGCCATCATCCTCCCCTAGTAGCCAATGTTACCTACTGGGTTCAGACCTTCTAACTAGCACCCTAGCAGCCAATGTTACCTGCTAGGTTACTCCATTCCCCACCTCAGTAGCCAATGTTGCCTACTGGGTAAAGACACTTAACCAGCCCCTAAAAGCCAATGTTACCTGCTGGGCTGGTTCAACTTCTGCCTCTAATAGCCAATGTTACCTACTAGGCAGGCCTTACCTTCCCTTGTAACCTCATGTTACCTACTAGGCCTCTACCTGTCTCAAAATTACCATCTATGACCAACTTTCAACATAGAGTCTTTTATTAAAGCCAATTTAACCCTTGCCTGCAAAACCTCTTCCATGCAGACCATCCAGGTATTCTTCTCTGTTAAAATGGGGAGCATCCAGGTTAAGCTCTTGGGGCAATTATTGCGGGGATCAGCCACTATGTCATTGCTGGCCTTGGCTGACTCCAACATGATTGACCACATATCAATTAGGACACTTCTGTGATCACACTCAACTGGAATGGGATAAGCTTCCAGATCTACCCTGTCAAAATTAACAAGCTGCTTCATGACACTTTGTTTGTCTGCCTCACAGAAACCAGTTCCTATAACTTAAAGGGGAGAAGCTGGACTTTAAATAATGTTCAGTGTAATTTATTTGTTCTGAACTCACAACGTCCCCCCTCACACACACCACCAACTCCTGCACTAGTATCACTTCTCAAGGAGTACAAAGATGTGTTCAGAAAATCTCTAGATCAACTTCCCCCTCCAAGAGAGATACAACATGCTGTCCAGTTACAAGGGTCACTGCTCAAGACACAACCTCTCTATTTTTTGATGCCCAAGGAGGTCAAAACTCTTTATCAACACCTTGTGACACACTTGACAAGGGCCATATCTGCCCGTCCCTCTCACCATATGGGGCTGCAGTCTGCTTTGTAGCCAAGAAATACAGGTACCTCCGCCTTATAACCAACTACCACACACTAAACAAGGTGACAGTCAAGAACAAGTACCCTTACTGCTAATTTACAACCTTTTTGATACGCTTGTGGGTGCAAAGGTCTTCAGTAAGATTGATCTCACCTTGGTGTTGCAACTGAACCAATTAGCGTTCATTATTTTATTAGAGAAAACAATATTCCAATAGAAAGGACAGAAATAAATGGAATAAGGTATTGTTTATTGTAGAATATTGTGACTAATATACTATATGGGGAAAGCCACAAGGCCATAAGGGGGTGGCATAGTGGCATGTTTCTTGTAAGTTTTGAAGCTGAGGAATAACTTGGGTGGGGATCAGTAGGTCAAATTGGCAGCGCTCCTAATTAGGAAGAATTGACAGCAGTTTGATATTGCCATCAGATTGATCCATGCCGTTAGATACGTCAAGGGGCGGCTCATTGAGTGCTCCCTGTGTATTGTAAGATACATTAGCAGTCAAAGAGAAAAATTGGTTGTAACACACCCTTTCCCCCTGCTTGTTATCAAACACCAGGATTGGAGTCTGCAGAAGATCTGGGATGGTCCGCACAAACAACCTTTGTGTGAGGATGGCACAGCAGGGGCGCAAGCAATCATGGTGAAGCTTCTTGGTGTTTTCCTGATCATCTTCTAGTTGGTAGGTGTGGTTGTTATAGACTGCGGCTATCTTGAAGGGCCCCAAGTGGTTGGGTTCTAATCTAGCTGAATTAGGGTTGAGGGCATAGACGGGATCATCTACAGCGTATCTGGCCTCAAGGTGTCCTGTCCCTCACTCAATTTGCTTGTGTTCAATATCCAGGGCTTTGGCGCATCACTGGCTCAGGGATGGAGTAGTTAACAAGGGGGGTTTCCTGGTAACCAAGAATCATAATTTTCCTTGTTCCACTCCCATCAAACTGTCAGGTGTTTTAAAGGCCAAGGCACTGGGGCTAAAACCAGTGCCCCTGTTGATCCTTGCTCACAAGATAAGCAGAGCAGTGGGCAGGTCTTCAGGCTACACAATGTTAGGGTGCTCTTGTGAGAGCTTGCTAATCAGTTGGACCAGTGAACCATTTAGACGCTCCACACGCCAATTGGCTTGGGGATGGTAGGAGGTCATGACTATTCTTTTGAGGACATTTTTGGAGCAGTACGCCTTCATGACTTGCCCCACAAGTTTGGGCCCACCATCTGTAATAAGACGTTTGAGTTGCTCAAAGCAGGCCACAAACTTTTTACCAATAAAGCAGGTGATTGTGATGGCAGTGTGGTTAGTGGTTGCCCACGCTACTGGCCAACAGGTGTTTTAGTTGATGGCCCTAATGATGTACTTATTGCTTAGCCTATTCTTAGGGGGTCTAAAAATGTTGAGGGCCCACTGTTCAAAGGATTCCATGGCTTTAATGGGAAGGACAGAATTGGTAGGCTTAGGCTTTGATGTATTATTCTCACATGGCACACATTTTTTGAGGAGGTCCAAAATGTCTTGGGCATACAAGGCCACCAAACCTTATGCTTCAGTATTTCAAAGAGGTTGCATCATCTGATGTGACCCAAGGTTCAGTGATAATGCAGTATTGTATCTCCTTGATGGGTGGTGGGAATATAAGGTGTCTTCTCACAGGTCTCTGCCCAACAACAGACGTAGCCAGCATAAGTGATGAACTGACTTTTGTTGACCTTTAATTTAAAGATAGTTGCGGAATTGAGGCCTTTGTAGCGGGTTGCTTCAGGACACAGGTGAAGCATTTACCAGTCTGGGCTAAGCTGAAGTCCCCCGTGATGGTCACTACACTTAACCTGGAGAGGGAGTTAGCAGTGACAATTTGCTTTCTAGGCTTTTATTCAATGTGTAGTTGGTAAAGGGACAGACGCTCAACCCAGACTGCCTGATGTTGTGTCAAATGGGACTGTGTATTGAAATAATGGAGCACCTTGTGGTCTATCAGGAAGCAGGATGGAAAGGTGGTCTCTTCCAGGTAACAACAGCATTTCTCAACACAGTGCACAATTGCTGTTGTGAATGCCACCATTCACCATGTTTTGATTTTGCCTTTGATAGTTTATTTTGAGGATGAATCTCACTCTTGCTTTTACCTCTTAAAATGAGTCTATATTCAAACTGGGAAATACAATTGTTTGGTTTCTCAATTTTTTGCAACTCACACACCCCACTCATGCTTGTGGCAAGTGACCCTACTGTTCATGAACTGTTTTGTTGAATTGTCACCCACTATGTATTCTATTTCTTATTCACCAATAAAAATCAAGTTCTATTCACTTTTTTTTCTTTGTGTCTTCAAGTACTTTGGCGCCTCTCTAGCCTTGTCTAGTATATATTATTCAATCAGGGCCACAAGGTAATCACATAGCCTTCCCTGCCATTCTAACCAAGACTTAGTACAAATCCAATCCTAAGGTTAGGATTCCCCGTTTTGTGTCTGTGCTGCGCCTCAGAACACAACAAAAATGGTGCTCACTACAGGGGCTGTAAGCCCTTCAGTTACCCCTTTTGCAACAATGTTTTCAGGACCTTCACCTTCGCCCATAGAAAGCCAATTTTGACTGAAATTACCAGCCCTCCTATTGAGATAGACATTTCAGACCCGCCTATTGTCCCTACTGTACTGAACCTTGGGAATGGTCCCCGCCTAGTTGCTTATCTCATGGGTACTCCTGACTTAGAACAAGTCATGGCAGTAGCACTTAGGATAGCTTGTGAGGGAGCCATCCCCTGCCTCCAGTTGTAGTTCAGTTGGGATGAATACTATGAGTTAATTGTGGCTCCACAATTCCCACAACATCTCCTCTCAGCAGCTGGCTCTGCTGAGAACCTACTGTCATCCTTTGTACAACCTGCCTTAGCCCATCATCAAATAGAGTTAAGGCTCCATATTCAAGAAATCTTGTCTCTACAAGCAGCTGTCACTCATCACTTGGATCAGTTTGTGGCCTACCAACAGTGGATCCACTCCCTGTTTTCCTTGGTGTCAGACAATCAGCACAACTCTATTACCTCCCAGACCTGTTTGGACTATTTCATTGAACAAATGTGCCAAGCCACCCCAAATACATCATGGAGCATCTACATGAGTTTCACCAGTTGGAACAGCCCTGGCAAACCCAAGTTGATTCTACCCTGAATGCCTATCTCACTGACTTCAAACAACTTGTACAGCAGCTCAATGCATTTAGCACTTATTCCTTTGAGAAACTGCAGCAGGTAGAGGACCTTGATTCTAAAGGCCTTTGCAAGCTTGGTGAAGAATTTGATCAAGAAAGAGTTGTCACTGCAGCTGCTATTGCCAAACTCCAGAATCAAGTGAATGAATTATCTATGCCCAAGCCAGATGCTCTGCCTTTCCCCCAACTAATGATTTGGTGGATAGAGAGCAGAGACTATGGGATGCCATTTGAGAGCTACATGTGTCTACCCACAGCCAAGGACGCCCTACTGAAGCTCTTCAGCCTGATCCACAGGTGTTTGCTTTGACCGCTCAGGTTGCTGAGCTACTGAGGGAACTTGTGACCTACACAAAATGGTGGCAACTGCTTCTAGAACAGTTGGAGTTATTGATAAAGATGGCTACTGCCCTGGCCTGTCAGGAGCCCCTCAAATTCAATGCGCTAGGGAGTTGATTGCCCTAGCTAACAAGGTAAACCATTTGAAGCAGGACCATGCCAAGCTAGACAGAGACATAGAAGAGATGAGTGAATTGATTGACTCATTAAACAAAAGGTTTGACCCTTGCCTCTCAGTGGGGCCATCCCTTACTTATCAACTGGCTGAGCTCACTACAGTAGTAACAACCCAAGACATATGTCTAGATGTTACTGAGTAACAGACCACTCTAGCTAATGATATGAGTGCACGCGCTGTTGAGACCCTGACTACCCTTGAAGAAAGTGTTTGACAGTTGTGGGCTAGACAGCCCCCCTCTGAATCTAAAGCAGAATTCTCCCTGTGCATAAATGTACTTGATAGCAACAATGGTTTCCAACTCCTGAAGCACATTTCAAGTCTACTTTTAAGCAAGTCTTTGATCCCAAAACCTTGACTATTGTAGCTTTCATAACTATCCATGAAACTGTCATGAGAAGAGCATCAGATGAGGTTAACAAGGAACATATTTTAACCTGTCTAACCTGACCTGCCAAGAGGTGGTGGTGCCTGAGCTGCCCACCATTGAGACTTGGAAAGATATGAAGCAGCTTCTGATTAAAAAATTTGGTGGTGGCCTTAGCTTAGAAGTAAAGAAAGACGCCTTCATGCACATTGCTTTCAAACCTAGGGAGACTCTATATAAATTAGCAGATAGATTCTACATGGAAGGACAGCAACTGATAACAAGCAGACAATTGAAAGCTTATGAAGCTTACATGGCTTGCGCTCAAGCCCTCAAGGTTAACCAACTTCTGTGCCTCCATTTCAAATCCCATAAAGCTATGATTTCCTCCATGAAGAGCGTAAAGACGTTGTTGCAGGATAAGCACCTTACCTATTCTGGAGCAGACGTTTGGGAAAATCATGCCGCCTCTAATTCTGGTTTGTCTTCCTGTGGCCCTCACATCCTTAATGAACTTTCAAAATCTTACTTGATGCCAAGGTTGCCACAACTGTGGCCAGATAGTACACCATTCTTAAGTCTTCACTAATCCTTGGGTTGCAGGAGCTAATCCCAAGGAGCAGGCAGAAAAGAACAGTCAACCTAGAGGCAGAGACGCTCTTGGTTGACAATTCTTCCCAGTCTCCTTCAATTCCTCCCTCTATAACTGATTCTGAGCCTGCTGACACTGAGGCTCCTCCCATTCTACTGCTGTTCTACAATATCTATGACAACTCTGACATGGACAATTCAGATGTTGAGGATCCTGACGCTTACAGGTATTCAGTCCTTGCCGTCCCCAAAACCATTGTGGTCCCTTATAAGCTACACTCTGGTAATACTACAACAACTGCTAAGCCTTTGGCTGAGGCCAAAGAGGTTGTTTCTTGCCCATACCTCATTTAAGCAAAGAGGTCTCCCACACTAGTAGAGTCATCCAAAGAAGCTGCTGAAGTTGCTGACACTGTATTCAAGAATTTGTCAGTTTTGTTTCCTCTCCAAACTGTCTTCAAGGAGTTTCCAAGATTAAGATGCATGATTGAGAAGTGGGACAATGAGCTAGCAGAAGCCCAGGACATCCTGGCTGTCCTTCCACCCTTTGGTTGTATTACCTTTGTGTTGAAATATCAATCCAGAAGGTGAAAATCAAGGCTGTGTTGGACACTGGATATCCTGTTAAAATTGTCTCCTCAAAGCTTGCCAAAAAGCTCAAAATTGCCCCTGACCTTAACTATCACCATTTGTACGGTAAAGCTGGGCTATCCATGACTCAAGCCATAGGGGCATATTCTGATCTCCTCATGTGCTTTGGCAAGCTACTCTTAGCCGCGCCTGAAGTTGTCTTGGAGAATGAGAGGTATGATCTCTTAGTTGGTACCCAGTTTCTTAGGGAATAAAATGGGATCATCAACTTGAAGGATGGTTACCTCTCTATTTTGGGGTACAAAGTCCCTCTGATCCTTGAGGAACTAGTCAAAGTTCCTGGGAAGCACCTCAAGACATGTGCTTTAGAATATCCCACAGGTTTTTTCACTCTAAAATAAAGCACCCACTCCTCCAACATGAAGTGTCTGCCTATGGCTTGCCCTGCATCTTAGGGGATCCCTCTCCTGGCTACTTCCGCTATAACCATTTCCCCTGGCTCTCAAGCCATCTTAGACTCCCAAATCTTGTATGAGCTACCTGAGTGTACATTCCTGGAGTTTTACTCCCCTCCTTTGCTAGGTTGCAATGAACATTACCTCTGTCCTGGAATCCTAGATGTCTCCCATAAAGACCCTGTTCATTTGCTAGTAGTCAACCTAACTGCTCTCCCCATACATGTGTCTAGAGGGCAGGTTATTGGCTATGGTAAGTTGTTGAACGCCCCTGACTTCTTATCCCTACATCCCTTTGGTACGTTCCAGGACTTTAATTTACCTGAAGACAAGCCTCAAGTCCTAATCTTGTTCACTGTGCAAGACTTCCTGCAACTATCCCCAGTTCAAGAGAAAGAGGTGCTTGACCTACTGATCCAGTTTTCAGATATCTTTGCTAAGGACAGTACTGACTATGACCTAGCCAAAGGTGTTATTCATCAAATTGATACCAGAGACGCTCCCCCCTTCCGCACTAAACCATATTGCTGCAGTTACTTAAAGACGCTCAGGTGTCTAAAGAGCTCAAACAACTGTTAGTCTCTGTGCTACTGACCCCTTCCCAAAGTCCTTGGGCTTCACCTTTACTCATCCTAAAGAAGAAGGATGGGGGTCATTGTATTGTGATGGACTATTGACAATTGAACTCTTTAACCAAGAAGGACTCTTACCCCTTGCAGTGTATTGATGATGCTCTCCGCCATCTTGGAGGCTCTAAGTTCTTCTCTGCAATGGATCTGGCATCAGGATACTGGCAAGTTGACCTTTTGCCCAAGGACCGTCAAAAGGCTGCACTCATTACATATTAAGGGCTGTTTGAGCCTACCTGTATGCCGCAGGGACTCTGCAATACGCCGGTCACCTTCCAACAAACCATGGACTCCATCCTCCACAACTTGAAACTGTCATGTGTCCTAGTGTACTTAGAGAATATAAAGGTTTTCAGCGCTAACTTAACCAACCACCTGGCTCACCTCAACAAAGTGTTCATAAAGTTTTGAGAGGCTGGCCTCAAGCTAAAACCATCTAAGTGCGCTTTCTTTAAAGAGCATCTTGAATTCTTGGGCCATGAAGTAACTCATACAGGGATTTGCCCAATGACCAAGAAAGTTGAGGTCATTGAAAAATTGTTTCCACTCACCAATCTGCAAGAGGTTCAAGTCTTTATGGGTATGATAGGATACTACATAAATTTCATCCCTGACTTTGCCAACACTAGCAGGCCTTTGGTTCAACTGTTAGTAATGTCCTCTTCAAATGGACTGCTAGCCAGCAACAAGCCTTTTAGACCCTCAAGAAAAAGCTCAAAGAGGCTCACATCCTAGTATATCCTGACTACAATAAGGAATTTATATCTATATACTGATGCTAGTGACCTGGATATTGGGGCCATCTTGGCCCAAATAGAAAACAAAGGTGTGGATCATCCTGTGGCTTATACTTCCCGTGTCCTAAACAAACATGAGAAGAACTACAGGTTTACAGAGGAAGAATGCCTTGTTGTGTTGCATGCAGTCAAACAGTCCCACCACTACGTGTATGGCACCCATTTCACTGTTGTCATTGACCACACTTTACTTAAGTGGTTACAACAGCTTAAGGAGCCAAAAGGACAACTAGCTAGATGGGCTCTCTGTCTGCAAGGTTATGACTTCACTGTGCTGCATTGTCTTGGAATTCAACATCAGAACGCTAATGGCTTATCCAGAATGCCCATCCTTGTTCTGCATTCTGCTGAGGCTGATTGGCTGTATGAACTAATTGGATATCCTTCCTCTTGGGAAAGCAAGACAGAAGAAGTCCAATTAGCCCTGTCCAACTTATCTGAGGATACGCTTAAATGAGACAATCAGCTCTTCAAGAAAGTACAGGATCAGTACCTGCCTTATGTACTACCTAGTCTTTGCCTTTTGTTGGTGCTACAAGCTCATAAAAAGACCGGGCATGGGGGCATCACCAAGACCTTTGACTGGCTCTAGAAGAATTACTTCTGGGAAAAACTTTTCCTGCTGATTCCAGACGTCATAGCTAGTAGCCACAACTGCCAGCTCCAGAGACCGCAAGCTGCCTACCACAAGTTCAAATTATTTCCCCCTCAACATGCCTTTCACACTGTCAGCATTGACACTGTGGGTCCTCTCTCCTGCTCCAACTCTGGTTGTTGCTTTATCCTAATTGCTGTTGATCACTTCAGCAAGTAGATAGAAGCTTGCCCTACTAAGGACATCACTGCTAAGACAACTGCTGTCTTCCTGTTGCAAGATGTGTTCTACTGTTGTGGCTGCCCTCAAATGTTGTTATCTGACAATGGGACTAATTTCAACGCTAATTTGGTAACCTCTGTTGTTGAGGCCTTGGGGTCCCACCAGCCCTTCTCTGCCCCCTATAACCCTTCTACCAATGGGGCAGTCAAACGTGCAAATTTAACTCTAGTTTCTATCATGAGGAAGCTCACTTACTCTGACGCTGCAAACTGGGATTTATACTTACCTGCTGCTCTCTTTTCTTACCGCCTTAGCAAACATTGTGTCACCAGATATTCCCCCTTTGCTATGCTGTATGGGCGTGAGACTACCATTCTGTTGCTCTTGGGGGCCCCCTACTCTCCTCTGATAAGGCCATGAATCCTGAAAACCATATCAAAGATCTAGTCAACTGCATAATTGACATACAAGCCACTGCTACTACCTCTGTGTATAAGACCAAAATGCTTGAGCTCTCTCCCAATAATGCTGGACGCTCTCCCTTGCCTAAGTTCAGCATTGGGGACCACATTTTATACTATCAGCATAGAGTAGAATTGTCATGCCCTGCCCCAAAGGTCAGGCTTCTTGAGATAATTAAGTTATTTTTCACTTTTTACTTATCTTTTGGGTTATTTATTAACATCCAAAATTTAGGTTAAATTGTTAATAATTTAGTATTTTAAAGTACTCTTACCTTTTTCTTTTGTGATTTGCATTTGAATTGTTGTTTTGTTGTTGCTCTGACCGCTGATTCTTTATCCACATATTTTTCTACTTTAAGTTAGAAAATTTTCATCTTTCTTTACCTTTTGAACTCCTGCTTACGTCTTTGCCAATCTCTCTCCAGCTTCAAAGTACTGATCAGTGCATAGTACTGGCTTCTGTTTCCCCTTTTCTGGTTCTGGATTTCCCAACTTCTCCAGTTGCTCCTCTTCTTGGCTGCTTCCTCCTGACTATCAGTGCCAACAGAAAAGGCTTTTCTTCTATAAATAAAGAGCTTTTAAAGAGTAGACTTTAAGCCAAAATTCTAAGTGATTTCTTCCCCTTCAACTTTACAATTTTTATAAACTTCAATTTTGTCAATTTTTAGAATTTAGTTTCTTTAAATCCATTTTCCTAGTTTAGCTTTTTCCTTTATCCAAATGGAACTTGTAAAACAACAAGCCTTAGGCTTGATTGTATCCATTTTTCTCCCTTAAGGAGTCTTTCAATAGTTATATGTTCCAATTTGAAGATGGAGAATATCCTAATGTCAATATTCCTTTAGTTACAAATTATTCACTATTAAACACTTTATTCTATCTTCTTTGCTTAGGGTTTTTAAACTCTATTACTCCATTTGTTGCGCAATATAGATTTCTAGTGGGTTTTTATAAGATCCTCTTATAGATAGTACCTACATTCTTATATCTTCTAAATTTGAATCCCAACGCTTTGCACACCTTAGTTTATAATCTTGCATCATTATGGGCAAGACCTTACAAGAAGGACGCGCTCACAAGCTAGATACATTGTGGGTTGGCCCTCTAGAAGTGCTTTTAAGTGAGGGTCTGAGTACACTATAAACTCCTCTCTAGTGGTTGTTTGTTTGTCTGTGTACATCACAAGTTTCTCCACAAGTACTGCCCCTAAGGCCAATCTAGAGGGGGGCAATGTTGTGAATGCCGCCATTCACCATGTTTTGATTTTGCCTTCAATGGGTTATTTTGAGGATAAATCTCTCTCTTTTGCTTTTGTCTCTCAAAATGAGTCTATATTCAAACTGGGAAATACAATTGTTTGGTTTCCTGATTCTGCGGAACTCACACGCCCCACTCATGCTTGTGGCAAGTGATCCTACCGTCCATGTACTGTTTTGTGGTAAAGCTACACAGTATATATTACATTTCCTATTCACAAATAAAAATTAAGTTCTATTCACATTTTTGTCTTTGTGTCTTCAAGTACTTTGGCGCCTCTCTCTTACAACAACTAGTAGAGATTATTCATCCAGGGCCACAAGGTAATTGCATAGCCTTCCCTTCCATCTAAACAAGACTTAGTACAAATCCAATCCTAAGGTTAGGATTCCCTGTTGTGTGTCTTTGCTGCGCCTCAGAACACAACAATTGCTGCTAACTCTTTGTCATGTATGGGGTAGTGTTGCTCTGAGTTGATGAGTTTTCAGATTTTTAGGCCACAGGTAGGAAGACACCTTCATCAGTTTTCACTCTTAAAACGCCCCCTATCGCACTGTCAGAGCATCAGTTTTGAGTTCATACTGACAATTCTGATTGGGAGATTCTAGTAAAAGTGCAGTTGTAAGCCTCTGCTTTAACGTCTCAAAGGCTTGGTCCCTGGCAGGGGTCCTATAGAAGCGCTGTTTGGTGTTTAGGAGCTCAGCAAGAGATACTTTAGTCCTCTGCAATTGGGGATGAACTTGTGCATGTAGGTAACCATGCCTAAGAATGTAAGCACCTGGCTCACATTGGTGGGAGGAGGCATGCTTGTGATTGCCTTGATCTTAGCAGGGTTGGTCTTTATTCCCTGGGCAGAGATGGTGTGCCCAAGGAATAGGAGCTCCAACCTGAGGAATTCACATTTAGAAGGCTTTGCCTTCAGCTGATTTTTACAAAGGGTATCAAGGACAGCACAAAGGTGTTGGAGATGGGTGGTTTGCTCTTGACTTAAGACAATGATGTTGTTAAGGTACACAACAACACATTTTCCAATAAGATCCTCAAATGCTTTGTTCATCAATATTGCAAAGGTGGAAGGAGCTTTGATCATTCCAAAGTTCATGCTCCAGCACTCAAACAACCTGTAGCGTGTGCAGAAGGCAGTCTTTGCCTCATCCCCTGGTGCAATGTGGACCTGGTTGTACCCAGCAATGAGATCAATCTTACAAGACCTTTGCACTCTCAAGTGTATCAAACAGGTTTTCAATTAGCAGCAGGGGGTGTTTGTTCTGACAGTTACTTTGTTTAGGGCACTGTAGTCAGTCACCAACCAAAGGGACCTGTCCTTCTTGGCTACAAAGAAGTCTGCAGCCTTGTAGGGTGAGAGGGAGGGGCGGATGAAGCCCTTGTCAAGTTTGTCACAAGGTGTTGACAGAGAGTTTTGTCTTCCTTGGGCATCAGACAATAGAGTGGGTGTGCCTTGTGCAGTGACCCTTGTAGTTATACAGCATTTTTTATCTCCCAGGTGGAAGGCAGTTGATCCAGTTTTTCACTGAAACGTCCTTATATTCCTTGAGGAGTGCAGCAAGTTCTGGTGGGAGAGAAGTGGTCAAGGGGGAGCTGCAAGTGGTTTGGTGCAGATAACTTTGACTGAGCATTGATTAAAGTGTAGTTTTCTCCCCTTGAAATCATACATACCTGTCTCTGTGATTCTGAAAAACACATTATCGTGGAGTAACTTGTTCATTTTGATAGGATATATCTGGAAACCCACCCCATTCCTGTTAAGGGTGATGTCAGATGTATCCCAGTCAATATAGGGACAGTTGTGCCGCAGCCAGTCAAGACCAGCAATGACATTGTGGCTGAGCCCTGCCATAATTAGCCCAGAAAGCTTAAACTGGATAACCCCTTCTCACAGAGAAGGGTACTGTCTCTTGGATAATTGCCACTCTTTGGGAGTCAGCTACTTGTACTGCCTTAAATCAGAGAGCACTTGGTCTAGCT
Organism: Entomophthora muscae; assembly: GCA_014839935.2. Taxonomy (NCBI): domain Eukaryota; kingdom Fungi; phylum Entomophthoromycota; class Entomophthoromycetes; order Entomophthorales; family Entomophthoraceae; genus Entomophthora; species Entomophthora muscae. The sequence goes on from QTSX02000114.1 coordinate 47,785, forward strand.
GCTGAGAATCTGTGAACACCTGGTCAACAATAGTATGATTGGCCCCAGTGTCTACCAAACTTTTTTGGGTGTTCCCACAGAAATAGTTAGGATAGGCCAAGTGGGTTACTTTGTTTGTTGAATGGCTTGCTTGTAGAACAAAAATGTTGTTGCTATGAACTCGGAATACATTGAGAGTTTCAACATCATGCACATTGTAATCACAGGGGTTCTTTGTGAGAGGGGATTAAGAGTGAGGGTTAAGTGGGGTTATAGAGCCTCTTGTATCTACAACCCCCAGGCCTTTCCTGGGTCCTCTTTTGTGTAACTGGAATCCCCCCTCTTGGGGACGCTTAATCCCATTTTCCTGTTGGTGGGACTGGTGGCAGCCCACCTGATTGTGGGCACTGCAAGGTGTGGGGCAAGACTGGGGTGGCGCGTCATTGGACCTACAGAAGCCCATGGAAGCCTGATTATTGGCCTCCATGATGGCCTTGTAGCAGTTGTTGATGGAGGCGCAGCGCCCTACAAGAACCCACTAGCAGATATGGGGTTTGAGCTCATTGACTATTGGCATAAGGAGCATGACATTCCCTGTCAGTGACGGCTTCTGGAGCAGCAGCAAGGTCTTGTTGCAAAGCTGCAAGATATTCAGGGACAGACCAAGTCTTTTTAATGGTCAGGAGGGAAGTCCCCACCACAATGGGTGATGTTTCACTGTAGCAGGACTTTGCAGAGTCCCTGAACAACGCCCAAGTGACATCTATCTCTTGGCTGACCCAGTTGTTGAATCACACAATGGCAGGCCCTGTGAGGCGCCCAGACGTGGTAGCAACCCACATGGGCTCAGGTACTTAACATGTACAAAGGCAGTTTTTGGTAGAGTGGAGCCAACTGACAATTTCAGCCCCTTCAACATCACCCGCAAAAGACCCAAGTTGGAGATTTAGCATACATTGAGAAAGGTCTGATTAGGGCAGGGTGACACTTGCGTTGCGCTGCCCAAGGCAAAGTCAATGGTAAATGATTGTGAGCACCAGCTGGTCTTGGTAGATAATATACCCCTTGGGGATGTCCCCCTCAGGGATTAGAAGGAAAGTTTCTTGATGGGGAGTAGCCATACAGCCCATACTCTGTCCTTTCTTGGAGAAGATTTTTCTTTTATGTAGGTTGTGAGCCTACCGCTGCTACTACTGTTGCAACTGAACTAATTAGTGTTCAGTATTTGATTGGGGAAGACAACAGCCCAGTAGAAAGGACATAAATGAATAGAATAATGTCAAACTTCAGGCTTGACCCGCCAGCAAGGTTCCAACCAAGCAGGTTTGTGACCCACAATCCAATTATCCGGTCACTTGAAGCCAGACTAGGAAGTCAACTCAAATTACCAAATCTAACAACATGAACAGATGATGATCTTTTATGGTGGATACCTCATTTTGGCGCTTGACTCATTACCAGGATCAAGCCATCCCCTTTTTCCATCCAACCGTGTGATCAACAATCATGTTCCTGTTATCCTTGATTCACAATGACTATATAATCACTATCTCCCAATAAAGATTATTATCTAGTTTCTAAATATTTTTCCCCTTGTAACTCTACTAAAACAGCACAGTTACAACATTGGTAGCACAGGTAGGTTCTCCATCCTACCTTATCTTGAAAAATTCCGCCTGTTGTCCGCACTTGCTGTGGCCAATAAATACTTGACAGAATTATGTCTGGCCTCCTGCCTGACTGGATCCCATATACTCCTGGTACTAAGATACCCAATGGCTTTGTCCTATACCAGAATACAGTGATTCCACTACACGCCTTCAACGCCATGTCTGCACAAGGGTTCTTCCAGGCTCCTGCCTCCATGCCGCAACCAACCAACAAAGGCGCCATGCCAGCCTACGTAGCTCAAAGACTACAAAGCGCCGCCTTGGAACCTTTTGCCAGGGCCAACAACAACAAAGCTGCTGCATGGATCCAGTCCGCCCAGAGCAAGCTGGCCCAGATGAAATGCCCACAGCAATTTTGGATTGCAGAAATTTCCATTTGCCTGACCCATGACGCTGGCACCTGGTACAACAAGTGGCACAAGGAGCACACCAACATGAACTGGGATACCTTTAAGCAAGACTTTCTGGCAAGATTTGTGCTTAAGGATACAGCTCTTATGATAAAACGCCAAGTAAAGAACCTAACCCAGAAAGGCACCATAAAGGAACTCACTTGCGCCTACGAGGAACTCCAACTTTGCGTGCCAGATCTGATATGCCCTTTGACATCCCAGCCACACACCTCATGTACTACAACGCCCTCAAGCCGCATGTGATGAGGCATGTGAACCTGGACCAGGTGACCAACCTGCAAGGCTTGTATTATGAAGCGGAGAAAGTGGAGCAAACCTCCAATGAACTTCATAAGGCACAAACTGGGAAACAAGAAAGACCCAAGGACTCCCATCCAGGAGGCGCTCCACTTGACCATCCCCTGGAGGCAATGGGAATAACGCCAACCACAAACCCACAGGTTTGAATGGACATGGAAATGGAAACAATGGCCAGTTGAATTGTACCCATTTTTGTGTCACTGCCACACAAGGTAATCAAGACAAGGGAAAAGCACAGGGAGAGAACTAAGCAAGCCAAGCTCTCCCCACGCAACTCCTGACTTGCCCAACAATGAGTACCAACCCAAGACGTGGACCAATGCTCAATGATCCAAGTGCCCTTGGAGGACCTGGTACTGTACACCATTGCCAGACATCCCAATAAACTGATGTCCTATCCTTTCCGCTTTTGCAGTTACACAGGCTCAGCACTCCTGGATTCAGGTGCAGATTGAACCCTAGTCAACAGTAGCTTTGTGGACAAGTTCAAGCTGGCCACTAATCCTTTGAATATTAAAAATGTGATCCTGGCTGACAAACACCACATTGCCATAACAAAGGAAAATGCCCCCTTCACTGTCATGCTTGAGAACCTCCACTCCACCATCCAAGGTCCTGTCATCAAATTCCCAAAGTTTGATATTGTGCTGGGGCTAGACTGGTTACAAAAGAACAATCCTCACGTAGACTGGGCAACCTCAGTGTTGACTATCAAGTGTGAAGGTGTCAACCACCAGATCTACCCAGACTCTGTGGACCAACTCCTATGCAACCACGTCTTTGTACGCATCATGGAGACCCTGGACAAAAAGGAGAATCTCAAGACAATTGACTGGGATTCCTGCCAGTATGAAATCATATACTTCAAGGACCACCAGGACACCTCCAAGCCTCAAGATCACTGCATTGTGGCCCGTCACCCAGAAATAATTAAGGAAGCGTTACCTGGGCTACCCCCTGAGAAGCAAATCCAACACTTAATCCAATGCAAGGGGGCTGTACCCAAGGCGCGCCCTATTTACAGGCTGACCCCAAATAAAGATGGCGCCTTACGCGCCTACCTCAAGGAGGAATTGGAAAAAAAACTTATCTGCCCCTCACAGTCTCCCTTTGGGGCTGCCGTATTCTTTGTGGCTAAAAAGGATGGTACCTTACGTCTGGTCACAGACCACTGAGCTCTAAACAAAGTTATCATCAATAATTGTTATCCATTACCACTGATTGACAACCTCTTTGACGCCTTAGGAGGAGCCACAGTCTTCTTCAAGATTGATCTGACAGCAGGCTACAACCAGATTTGCATCAATGAGGAAGACATCCCCAAAACAGCCTTCTGCATTAAATACGGCTCATACAAATGTGTGGTGCTCAACTTTGACATGAAAAATACCATGTTCACCTTTTTGACCTTCATGAACAAATTATTTGTGCCACACATAGGCAAGCACACTCTAGTGTACCTGGACAATATTATTGTATACAGCCCCTTGGTGGAACAGCACCACAAAGACCTGGAGGAAGTCTTTGCAATCCTGGCATAACACAAACTGCTGGCCAAGCCCTCCAAGTACCAGTTCTTCCGCAAACAACTACCCTTCCTGGGACACATAGTCTCACAGGATGGCACCAAACCCAAAAGTCAAAAGATACAGGCCATCTGCAAGATGCCACCCCCAAGGATAAGTCAGAATTCTGCACCTTCTTGGGAATGGTGGCTTATGTACAACACTGCATACCCAACTGTGGCGTCTTGACTACCCCCTTATTCACCAAAACAGGCGCCAAGTCTAAGTTTGTGTGGACCCCCCAATGTGACCTCTGCTTTAGACAGCCTCAAAGAAAAGCTCACAACAGCTCCCATCCTACAATACCCCAAACAAGACAGGGAAAATCAGATGGAAACCAACACCTCAGATGCATCCATTGGGGGAGTACTACAAATTAAGAATAGTGACAGTGACTTCCTGCCTGTAGCTTATGAATCCCAAAAATTGACATATGGCAAGTGTCAATACCTATTCACAACAAAGAGCTGTTGGCTATTGTGCACTGTCTAGTCAACTGGCGCTGTTACCTAGAACTGCAGGAAGAATTCACAGCATTAACCGACCACAAGTTGCTCATCTATTTCTATTCTCAAGAAAATATGTTGCGCTGCCAAGCCCGCTGGATGGAGCTATTAAGAGGTTTAATATGCTCATACAGTACAAACCTGGGGCTGAGCTTGCCATGACAGACACCCTGTCCCGCCTGTATATCCGTGCTTCAAGAGGAGAGAATGGGCTCAACTTAGACTGGCCCCTCTTAGTGCTACGTACAAAAGACAAAGGATTCCCTGCAGGCACAACTGACATCACCAAAGAAACAGTCATCAAGAATGAACATCTCTTTGCTGACATATATGGGACCCTACACAGAAAAATGACAGATGGCACAACCATTCCCTACATCCCCACACATCAGCAAGTAGACACCATCCTATACTATCACAGAGACCTTGGACATACCAAGAGCCAAAACATATATGAGTTCCTTAAGCATAAGGCCCGGTGGCCAACTTTATACCGCACTGTCCAGGAAGTTCTAGACCAATGTGAGGTATGCAAAAAGTTTGCCAAAAGCAAAACCCCGCCAAAGTCAGTACTTCACATCTGCACACAACTACCTTTCAAAGTATGGGCTCTTGACATTGTTGGCCCCATGCCAGGAAAACACAATGACAAGAAATACATCATCACCGCCATTGACTTTGCTACAAGATGGCCAGTAGTCCAAGCAGTAAAGGCACACACTGGGAAAAAATTACAACAATTTATTGGCAAAGAGATAATCAGAAAGTTTGGAAAGCAGAACTCCTGATAACTGATGGAGGAAAAGAATTAACCTCCAAAACCATCAATGTATACCTTGCAAAAAATGGGGTCAAACACAGTGACAACCCCATACCACCCACAGGCCAACGGACGTGTAGAGAGGCTTAATGGTATCCTTGTGCAAGCCCTAGCCAAACTCACCGCTAGGAGACCTGAAGACTGATATAAGCAGCTACTGGTGGCATTACTTGTGTGTCAAACCCAAGTGAGAAGATCCACCGGAAAAAGCCCATTTGAGCTGGTATATAGCACACAGCCAAATATCATTCAAGCATTGACAGGAACTAAACTGGAAATTCCTAGTAAAAGCACCTTGCTCAGACCCTCACGTTGTAGAGGCTAACAGCAAACAAACAGTGAAGGAGAATGAACTTCTGCAAAAAACCTTTGTTCCCATCTGCAATAGACATGGAGTTAGACAAAGTTTGGGTCATGAACGTTGACAAGAGCAAACTTCAACCCAAGAAAGTGGGGCCAGCAATCATTCTAAAGGTAAACGACAATAACACTTACCTCGTGCAAGGGCTTGGAAAACGTAAGCAAGACAAGAACCTATACCATAATTGCCTGAGACCCTGCAAAGCAAGACAAAAACAACAAGAAACCACCCTGGCAGCCACAGAACAACAATTAGTCCAATACGGCGCCTGGGATCCTGACAACCTCCCTGACAACCTGCCCCCAGAGGAGGCCAACCTTCAGTTGAGAGGGGGGTGTCAAAACCACAGTTTCAACCCGCCAGCAAGGTTCCAACCAAGTGGGTTTGTGACCCGCAATCCAATCATCCGGTCACTTGAAGCCAGACTAAGAAGTCAACTCAAATTATCAAATCCAATAACATGAACAGATGATGATTCTTTATGATGGATACCTTGATTTGGCGCTTGACTCATTACCAGAATCAAGCCACCCCTTCTTCCATCTAACCGTGTGATCAACAATCATGTTCCTGATATCCTTAATTCACAATGACTATATAATCACTATCTCCCAATAAAGCTTATTATCTAGTTTCTAAATATTTTCCCCTTGTAACTCTGCTAAAACAGCACAATTACAACAATAAGGTATTGTTTATTGTAGAATATTGTGACTAATATACTATATAGGGAAAGCCACAAGGCCACAAGGGGGTAGCATAATGGCATGTTTCTTGTAAGGTTTGAAGCCAAGGAATAACTTGTGCGAGGATCAGCAGGTTGAATTGGCAGCGCTTCTAATTGGGAAGAATTGCCAGCAGTTTGGTATTGCTATCAGATTGATCCATGTTGTTAGATACGTCAAGGGGCGGCTCATTGAGTGCCGCCTGTGTATTTGAAGATGAATTAGCAGATGAGATGGGAAACTTGGTTGCAACATCAGGGTACAACCAGGCCCACATTGCGCCTGCCAATGAGGAAAAAACTGCCTTTCACACACGCTAAAAGTTGTTTGAGTGTTGTGTTGTGAATTTCAGAATGACCAACGCTCTGTCCACCTTCACCATGTTGATTAATAAGGCTTTTGAAGATCTGATTGAAAAAAGTTTTGTTGTGTATCTTGACAACATCATTGTCTTCAGTAAAGACCAAACAAAACATCTCTAACACCTTTGTGCTGTACTCAACACCCCTTTGCAAACATCAGTTAAAGGGCAAGTTTCTAAATGTGAATTCCTCCGGTCAGAATTTCTATTTCTGGGGCACACCACATCTCAGCCCAGGGAATAAAGACCAAACCTGCCAAGATCAAGGCAATCACAAGCATGCCATTTCCCATCAATGTGATCCAAGTGCGTACATTCTTAGGCATTGTTGCCTACGTGAGCAAGTTCATCCCCAATTGCAGAGAACTAATTGTATCTCTCACTGAGCTCCTAAACACCAAACAGTGCTTCCATAGGACCCCTGCCAGAGACCAAGCCTTTGAGACGTTGAAGCAGAGGCTTACAACTGCACTTTTACTAGAATTCCCCAATCAGAATTTTCAGTATGAACTCAAAACTGATGCTCTGACAGTGCCATAGAGGGCGTGTTAAGAGTGAAAACTGATGAAGGTATCTTCCTACCTGTGGCCTAAAAATCCTGAAGACTCACCAACTCAGAGCAACACTACCCCATATATGATGGAGAGAAAGCAGCTATTTTGCACTGTGTTAAAAATGGTGTTGCTACCTGGAAGGAACCACATTTTCACCCCAGGTCCTAACCAACCACAAATAACTTCAATATTTCAGCACTCAGTTGTACTTAACACGACGTCAAGCAGGCTGGGTCTAGCACCTGTCCCCCTACCAATTACGCATTGAATACAAGCCTGGAAAGGAACTTGTCACAGCTGACGCCCTCTCCAGATTATATGTGACGTCCATCACCAGGGACAATGGCCTGGACCCAGACTGACCAATGCTTTACCTCCATCCTGAAACAACTTGTTACAAAGGCCTTAACTTGGTAACCATCTCCAAGCTAAAGGACAACAAAATTCAGTTTGCCACCAATGCTGGCAACGTCTGCCGCTGGGCAGAGACAGGTGAGAAAGGGCCTTACATTCCCACCGCACAACAAGGAACCTGATCTTGAAAAACCACCACACCTTGGGTCATATCAGAGGATATAATCTCTTTGAAATCATGAAGTGCAAGGTCTGGTGGCCCTACATGCGCCAGGACATCCTGGACCTCCTTGAGATGTGTGTCCTGTGCAAAAAGAACACATCCAAGCCTGTTCTGTCAAAATAATTTCTACCCATCAAGACCATGGAACCCTTCAAACAATGGGCTATTGACATTGTTGGCTCACTTACAGAGGACAAGCTAGGCAAGAAGTATATCATCACAGCAATTTACTTTTTCACTTGTTGGCCTGTACCATGGGCAACAACCAACTATACAGCTATCATCATTATCTGCTTCATTGGTAAGGAGATTGTGGCACTCTTTGGGTGCCCCAACCGTCTCATTACTGACGGGGGGATGGAGCTGGTAGGAAATGTTATTAAGGCATACTGTGCCAAGAATGCCCTCCAACAAATATCACAACTCCCTATCATCTGCAATCCAATGGGTGTGTAGAGCAATTAAATGACTTGGTGGTTCAATTGATTTACAAGCCCTCACAGGAGCATCCTAATACCACATGAACTGAACACTTGCCCACCACCCTAAACATCTTACAAGCGAGAATCAACAGAGCACCCAGGTTCAGTCCCAGCGCACTGGCCTTTGGAACGCCTTACAGCTTGACGGGAGTAGAACAAGAAAAATTATGACCCACTGTTCCGGGAAACCACCCTTGTTGACTACTCTTCCCTGAGCCAGTGGTGTGCCAAAGCCCTGGATATTCAACACAAACAAATCAAGTGAGGGATAAGACACCTTGAGGCCAGATACACTGTAGGTGATCCTGTCTACGCCCTCAACCCCAATTCAGCCAGATTAGAGCCCAACCACTTGGGGCCCTTCAAGATAGTTGTGGTCTATGATAACCACACCTACCAACTTGAAGATGCTCAGGGAAACACCAAGAAGCTTAACAATAATTGTTTGCGCCCCTGCTGTGACATCCCCACACAAAGTTTGTTTGTGCAGACCTTCCCAGATCTTCTGCAGACTCCAATCCTGATGTTTGACAACAAGCAAGGGTCAAGGGGGGTGTTGTAACTGATTTTACCTCCTTGTCTGCCAATGTATCTTACAATGCACAGGGGGCGCTCTATGAGTAACCCTTGATATATCTAACAATATGAACCAATCTAATGGCAATATCAAACTGCTGGCACTTTCATCTATTAGGAGTGCTATCAATTTGACCTGCTGATCCCCGCACAAGTTATTCCTCAGCTTTGAACCCTACATGGAACTTGCCACTATGCCACCCCCTTGTGGCTTTGTGACTTTCCTCATATAGTATATTAATCACAATATCTACAATAAAAAAACCATTATCATAATCATTTATGTCCTTTCTACTAGACTGTTGTCTTCCTCAATCAAATACTGAATGCTGATTGGTTCAGTTGCAAAAAAATAGTAAATATTTTTACATAGTATTTAGAGAAAATCTAGAAAAATATATAATATCTAAATTTAAAAGCTTTTTATTTTATAGAAATAACTTTTTTATTAGCAGCGTAAGTAGGCACAACTTTGAGTTCAAGCTGAAAACTTGCAGTCAAAATGCTGTTTTTAAGATGATGTAATTGAGATGCCATAGCTCAAAAATATAGTGATTTTGACCATTTTTATATTAAATTAAGAAATTTACGGTGGAGCTAACTCAACAGCAACAGCGCCCATGTCAACACTAAAAATGTTGACAGTGGCCATTTTGACACTTTGTTGACATGGCCACTGTTGACTCAAAACTCTAAATCTCCTATGTTTTTTGCTAGTTGCTCTAGCTTAATTCTTTTTTTAAAGTGTTCAGGGGTGCAAACTCAGAAAATATGACAAAATTGTGGCCATTTTGAAACAATTTAATATTAAGCTTGATCAAAAACTCAATTTAACCAGATTTTCCCTTTACATTTACTAATAAAAATTAGTTTATTTTTTATTTGTTTTCACAAGTAAAAGTGTCAATGTCAACACTTTTTAAGCATAACTTATTTTTAATAACAAAACTGAAACATCTACAACAAATAAATTAAGTGCACATTTATAAAATATTTTTATTAATTTAATATATAGAAAAAGACATTGCACATACAGTAGATTGTTAAAATATTCATGTTATAAATATATATGTGGCACCTATTCTGGCTTTAATATAATAAATGGATTGGTGGCTAATAAAAATCTAATAATTTAAGTATGAGTTACTATGTAATTTATTATAGTATTTATTATTGAAAATAATGTCAACACTCAGAAATGCCGTCTATTTGCTTGTGATCATACGCCAGGGTGGAGTTAAGCAAATTAGAGTGGCGCAATTAAGCTTAAATTAATATGCCACTTCATATCAAGAATGTCGTAAGTGAGGTTGTCAACACTTAACCCTTTTCATTATCTTAACCAATCTTTTAACAACTTCTTATATATACAATGGTAAAATATCATTTTACCACTACCCAAATATTATTTTTAATAAAAGAATAAAGAACTTTGATACTTTTTTACTTATTTTCATATGTTTTTTATTTTGCTATGTGATAAAACCACACAGAAAAAAGCTAATATCTGCTAGCCCACGTAAATTTAATTAAGCATACTATGAGAAAACATAGTAAATTTTCAAAAAAATGTTGACAGTGACAATGTTGTCAAATATGATGTCTACAATTTTTCTAATTGACAGTGAGAATTCAGCTTTTTTTACTAATTGTCACTCATAATGTCAACACTTTTCTTTTCTCATATGTAAAACTTTATGTTCTACATAATAAAAACATCTGATTTTTTGATATGTTATTTTTAAACTTTTTTCCCCATATTTTCTAATTTTTAAAATAAAATCCATATCTAAATATAATATTTTTGCATATTTCTCTTAACTTTTAATTTTTTATTTAAAACTATAATAAAATAAAAACTATACAAGTATTTTTTAACTTTTAAATGCCAATAAAACCATCTAAGATTTACTTTTTATATATTATGCTATTTAAGTTGTTTTGTTTGTTTTACATACATTGCTTTATTTTAAATCATTTAATTATTATTTTAGGACAAAAACACCTCTAAGCAGCCCAAAGGAACCAAGCGTCCCTCTAAGCCCACCAAAGCCACCAAGAAGAAGCCTGTCTCATCAAAGAAGGCCAATCCCAAGCCCTCCCCAAAGCCCTCCTCTGAGCCCTCTCCTGAGAAGAGCCCCACTCACTCCACTGGGGGAGAGGAAACTGATGGCTCTCTTACAGAGCACAGTTTTTACAACTCAGCTTCTGACAAGGAGCCAACCAAGAAGAAGCGCTCAGCCCAAAAGTCCCCACCCAAGGATAAGTCTCCTGCACATGAGGAGCACCACAACAAGCCCCCTTCTGCTTTCCCACCCCTGCCAATCTCTCCCCCTTCCAGTTCATCAGGGGATGATTCAAAGCCCTGCCCGATTACTTCCATGGCTTCTGCCATGCTCCTGCTGGCCCCTGGGACCCTCTGTTGGCCCATAACATCTGCAATGTTGATGGCAAATTTAAGGTTCCCTCTTCCTTGCCTAAGTATTTTCCTATCATGAGTGTAAAGGGTGGGCAGGCCATGGTAGTCAATGGTTATATTTTCTCTTGTAACAACGCCAACCGGGGCTTCAAGAGCCGGCACTATACCTGCAAGGACTGCTCCTGAAGAGTGTGGCTCAATAATGAGCGCTGGGACTTGGTACAGACCATCAAGGGTGAACACACTTGTGTGATGCCCAACACAACTATAGCCTGCCTTCTCAAGTGGTATCTGGCGCAGGTCATGCCCACCTCAAAGGACCTTTCCCTGACTCAGCTGGCTGTGCTTGCAAATACCTATCCCCCACTAACCTCAAGAGGGTGCCAACCCATACCCAGTTGGTCAAGTTTGTGAGTGATAGGTGCCAAGCCTCAAACCCTCTGGCCAAGAGCGCCACTACCATTGAAGACCTGGTCCTCATAGATGCCCTCAAGAGGATGGAGGATGGAGAGATGTTCTGCTCCATGACAATGGGCAGGAAGTGGATGATAGGATTATAGCCTACGCCATAACCCAAAACCTGGAGCAGCTCAACACTGCTACCAACTGGCTGTGCAACAGCACATTTTCAACCTGCCCAACCATCTTCAAGCAGCTTTGGGTCCTGCATAGGTAGTTCAATGACCAGGTCATCCCCCTTGTGTTCTTACTCCTGCCTGGTGCCAAGACAGAAATATACACCAGAGCATTTAAAATTGTCCGGGATGCTTTGAGCTCCTGTTGTAACTGTGCTATTTTTGCAGAGTTACAAGGGGAAAAATATTTAGAAACTAGATCATAATCTTTATTGGGAGATAGTGATTATATAGTTCATGTGAATCAAGGATAACAGGAACAAGATTGGTGATCACACAGCTGGATGGAAGAAGGGGGTGGCTTGATCCTGATAATGAGTCAAGCGCCAAATCAAGGTATCCACCGTAAAGGACCATCATCTGTTCATGTTGTTGGATTTGGTAATTTGAGTCAACTTCCTAGTCTGGCTTCAAGTGACCGGATGATTGGATTGCAGGTCACAAACCTGCTTGGTTAGAACCTTGCTAGCGGGTCAAGCCTGCGGTTTTGACACTCCCTTCCCATCAACTGAAGGTTGGCCTCCTCTGGGGGCAGGTTGTCAGGAGCCTGGGCGCTGTATTAAACTAGTTGTTGTTCTGTGGCGGGCAGGGCAGTTTCTTGTTGCTTCTGTCTTGCTTTGCAGTGTTGTAGGCAATAATGGTGTAGGATCTTGTCTTGCTTATGTTTCCCAAGTCCTTGCACAAGGTAAGTGTTATAGTTGTTTTCCTTCAGAATGATTGCTGGCCCTACTTTTTCAGGTTGTAACTTGCTCTTGTCAACGTTCATGACCCATACTTTGTCCCCAACTTCATGTTTTTGACAGATGGGAATGAAGTTCTTCTGTATACGTTCATTCTCTTTGGCTGTTTGCTTGCTGTTAGCCTCTACTACTTTAGGGTCCAAGCGTGGGGGGACTTCACTTGGAATTTCCAGTTTAGGTCCTGTCAATGCTTGAATGATATCTGGCTGTGTGCCGTATACCAGTTCAAACGGGCTTTTTCTGGTGGATCTGTTTACTTTGGGTTTGACACACAAGTAATGCAGTTGGTAGCTGCTTATACCAGTCTTCAGGTCTCCCGGCGGTGAGTTTGACTAGGGCTTGCACGAGGCTACCATTAAGCCACTCTACATGTCCATTGGTCTGTGTGTGATATGGTGTTGTTACAGTGTGTTTGACCCCATTCTTGGTGAGGTATACATTGGTGTCTTTGGAGATCAATTATCTTGCCTCCATGGGTTATCAGGAGTTCTGGCTTTCCAAATCTGCTGATTATTTCTTTGCCAATAAATCTTTGGACGTTGTTGCCAGTTTGTGCCTTCACTGCTTGGGCTACTGGCCATCTTGTTTCAAATTCAATGGCTGTGATGATGTATTTTTTGTTGTTGTGCTTTCCTGGCATGAGGCCCACAATGTCAAGAGCCCATACTTTGAACAGTAGTTGGGTTCAAATGGGGAGTACAGACTTTGGTGGGGTTTTGCTTTTAGCAAACTTTTTGCATACCTTGCACTGTTCTAACACTTCCTGGACATTGCAGTATAATGTTGGCCACCAGGCTTTATGCTTTAGGAATTCATATAGATTTTGGCTCTTAGTATGTCCAAGATCTCTGTGGTAGCAAAGAATGGTGTTGACTTGCTGATGTGTGGGAATGTAGGGAATGGTTGTGCCATCCACATTTTTCTGTGAAGAGTCCTGTATATGTCAGCAAAGAGATATTCATTCTTGATGACCGTTTCTTTGGTGATGTCAGTTGTGCCTGCAGGGAATCCTTTGTCTTTTTTACATAGCACTAAGAGGGGCAAGTTTAAGTTGAGCCCATTCTCTCCTCTTGAAGCATGGATATACAGGCGGGACAGGGTGTCTGCCATGGCAAGCAAGGCCCCAGGCTTATATTGAATGAGCATGTTAAATCTCTCCAATAGTTTCATCCACCGCGCTTGGCGGCGTGATAGATTTGCTTGAATCTTGAAATAGATGAGTGACTTGTGATCAGTTAGTGCCGTGAATTTTTCCTGCTGTTCTAGGTAACAGCGCCATTTGACTAGGCAGTGTAAAATAGCCAGCAGTTCCTGTTGTGGATAGGGTATCAACTCTTGTCATCCGTCAACTTTTGTGATTCATGGGCTATGGGCAGGAAGTCACTTTCACTATTCTTAATTTGTAGTACTCCCCCAATGGATGCATCTGAGGTATTGGTTTCCATCTGATTTTCCCTGTCTTGTTTGGGGTATTGTAGGATGGGAGCTGTTGTGAGCTTTTCTTTGAGGCTGTCTAAAGCAGAGGTCACATTGGGGGGTCCACACAAACTTAGACTTGGCACCTGTTTTGGTGAATAAGGGGGTAGTCAAGACGCCGCAGTTGGGTATGCAGTGTTGTACATAAGCCACCATTCCCAAGAAGGTGTGGAGTTCTGTCTTATCCTTGGGGGGTGGTATCTTGCAGATGGCCTGTATCTTTTGACTGTTGGGTTTGATGCTGACTTTTGAGACTATGTGTCCCAGGAAGGGTAGTTGTTTGCGGAAGTACTGGCACTTGGAGGGTTTAACCAACAGTTTGTGTTGTGCCAAGTTTGCAAAGACCTCTTCCAGGTCTTTGTGGTGCTGTTCCACTGAGGGGCTGTAGACAATAATATTGTCCAGGTACACTAGGGCATGTTTGCCTATGTGTGGCGCAAACACTTTGTTCATGAAGGTTACAAAGGTGGACGGGGCATTGGTCATGCCAAAGTTGAGTACCACACATTTATAGGAACCATACTTAGTGCAGAAGGCTGTCTTGGGGATGTCTTTCTCCTTGATACAAATCTGATTGCAGCCTGCAGTTAGATTGATCTTGGAGAAGACAGTGGCTCCTCCCATGGCGTCAAAAAGGCCGTCAATCAGTGGCAATGGGTAACAATTCTTAATGGTGACTTTGTTTAAGGCGTGGTAGTCTGTGACCAGGTATAAGGTGCCGTCCTTTTAAACCACAAGGAATATGGCGGCACCAAAGGGAGACTGTGAGGGGCGGATAAGTCCTTTTTCTAGTGCCTCCTTGAGATAGGCGCACAGGGCGTTGTCCTTGTTTGGGGTCAGCCTGTAAATGGGGTATGCCTTGGGTACAGCCCCCTTGAGTTGGATATAGTGTTGAATGTGTAACTCAGGGGTAGCCCAGGTAACACTTCCTTAAAGATTTCTGGATGGCGGGCCACAATGTTGCGGTCTTGAGGCGTGGAGGTATCTGGTGGTCCTTGAAGTGTATTATTTTGTACTGGCAGGAATCCCAGTCAATTGCCTTCAGGTTTTTCTTCTTGTCCAGAGTCTCAGTGATGCGTACAAAGACGTGGTCACGTAGGAGTTGGTCTACTGAGTTGGGGTAGATCTGGTGGTTGACGCCTTCACGCTTGATGGTCAACACGGAGATTGCCCAGTCCATGTGGGGGTTGTTTTTCTGTAGCCAGTCTAGTCCCAATACAATGTCAAACTTAGGGAAGTCAATGACAGGACCTTGGATGGTGGAGTGGAGGTTCTCAAGCATGACAGAGAAGGGGGCAGTTTCCCTTGTCACAGCAATGTGGTGTTCATTAGCCAGGACCACGTTTTTAATCTGCAAAGGATTAGTGGCCAGCTTGAATTTATCCACAAAGCTACTGTTGACTAAGTTTCAATCTGCACCCAAGTCCAGAAGTGCTGAGCCTATGTAACTGAAAAAGCGGAAAGCATAGGACATCAATTTATTGGGATGTCTGGCAATGGTGTATAGTACCAGGTCTTCTGAGGGCACTTGGATCATTGGGCATTGGTCCACGTCCTTGATTTGGTATTCATTGTTGGGGGAGTCATGAGCTGCGTGGGGAGAGCTTGGCTTGCTTAGTGCTCTCCCCGGGCTTTTCCCTCATCTTGGTTGCCTTGGGTGGCAGTGACACAGAAATGAGTGCAATTTGACTGGCCATTATTTTCATTTCCATGCCCATTCAAACCTATGGGTTTATGGTTGGTGTTGCTCCCGTTGCCTTCAGGAGGAGGTTGAGTAGAGCGCCCGCTTGGACGGGAGTCCTTGGGCCTTTCTTGTTTCCCAGTCTGTGCCTTGTGTAGAGCGTTGGATGTTTGTTCCACTCTTTCTGCTTCACAGTACAGGCTTTGCAGGTTGGTTACCTGGTCCAGGTTCACATGCCTCATCACGTGCAACTTGAGGGCGTCGTAGTACATGAGGTGTATTGTTGGGGTGTCAAAGGCCATGTTGGATGGGGCACAGAGACAAAGTTCCTTGTAGGCGCAGGTGAGTTCCTTAACAGTGCCTGTCTGGGTCAGGTTCTTTACTTGGCGTATGATTATGAGCACTGTATCCTTAAGCATGAACCTTGCCAAGAAGTCCTGCTTAAAGGTATCCCAGTTCTTGTCAGTGTGCTTGTTATGCTACTTATCACACCAGGTGCCAGCGCCATGGGTCAGGCAAATGGAAATCTCCGCAATCCAGAATTGCTATGGGCATTCCATTTGAGCCAGCTTTCTCTGGGCGGACCAGATCCATGCAGCGGCATTTTTGTTTTTGGCCCCAGCAAAGGGCTCCAAGGTGGCACTGCAAAGTCTTTGTGCTACATAGGTGGGCATGATGGTTTTGTCAGCTGGTTGCGGCATTGAGGAAGGTGCCTGAAAGAACCCTTGTGCAGACATGGCGTTGAAGGTGGGTAGTGGGATCACTGTGTTTTGGTAGAGAACAAAACAATCAGGTATCTAGGTATCAGGAGTATACAGGGTCCAGTCAGGCAGGAGGCCAGACATAATTCTGTTGAGTATTTGTTGGCCGCAGCAAGTGTGGACAACAGGGGGAATTTTTCAAGATAAGGTAGGATGAAGAGCCTACCTGTGCTACCAATGTTGTAACTGTGCTGTTTTAGCAGAGTTACAAGGGTAAAAATATTTAGAAACTAGATCATAATCTTTATTGGGAGATAGTGATTATATAGTTCATGTGAATCAAGGATAGTTGGAACAAGATTGGTGATCACACAACTGGATGGACAAAGGGGGTGGCTTGATCCTGTTAATGAGTCAAGCGCCAAATCAAGGTATCCACCATGAAGGATCATCAGATGTTCATGTTGTTGGATTTGGTAATTTGAGTTGACTTCCTAGTCTTGCTTTGGGTGACCGGATAATCGGATTGCAGGTCACAAACCCGCTTGGTTGGAACCTTGCTGGCAGGTCAAGCCTGTGGTTTTGACAATATGAATCAAGGGTTGATTTGGGAACCAGAGGGGTTTTCAGCCAAATATGCCCCAAATGGTATATAAGCAAAAATAGCAACATTTTAATAAAATATACATATTTTCAATTTTGATGCTTCCTCTCATTAACTTTTTAATTGTAATGTCTTATTTATTATCATTTGAAAGAGCTCAGTTTGGAGTTCTCTGAGTAGAAACTGCTGTTGTTAGAAAGAAAGTTCATAAAGGCTCTCTCAAAGAGGCCTGGGAGAGTATGGAGGTTACAAAGACTTTTCCCAAGGAGTCATCAGTGGAGATTAAAGCAGATTTTGAAGAATTGTATTAGACTATTTTGCCAAGGAAGGAACCCCTGCGCAAGGAATCAAATTTATGCTTGGGATTTGTGGAATTTGCTGGTAGGGTTTGATGAGATTCTGTAACAGGTGAAATATAAGGCAAACCAAGAAATTGAAGCTCTCAAGGCAAGGGAAGAAAAAGCTTTGAGATTATGGCCAGATGGTGTGATGACAATAAAGTGCTGTCACAGAAATATTCCTCCTTGGAGGTAAAGCTTGCCAAAGCTTTATTCCATGAAGGTTCTGGTACAAGAGTCAGTCAGAAAATGACAATTTTACGTTTGAATGGTTGGACCTGGATTCCTCATAGTTCTGCAGCTGCTTCCCCAAGCATCTATCCTGACAATGTCTCCTGGCAATATACATTTTCTCTTGGTTGGCTTCAGGACTTTCCCAAAGCCTCCAGGAACACATAGACAAGGACACCCTACTAATTTGTTAGGTAAGGTGCATACTTGTAGACCTCCTGCAAGTGGCCAAGGAATTGTGGAGCTACCTAAGCTCCTCCCTTCCCCCAAAGTCCTTTGTTACCCACCAGATTACATCACCCATTCTTCCTAACAGCAAATGTTACCTGCTGGGTTGAAGATCTATCCCTCCCCAGTAGTCCTTTGTTACCTACTGGGTTAAGACTTCATCATTCCCTAGTAGCCAATGTTACAATCTAGGTTTAGACACCATCCAGCACTCTAGAAGCCAATGTTACCTTCTAGGCTGGTACACTCCCCACCCCCAGTAGTCCTTTATTACTTACTGGGTGGATACATTATCCTCTCCTAGTAGCCAATGTTACCTACTAGGTTCAGACCTTTTCACCAGAGCCCTAGCAGTCAATGTTACTATCAAAACCGCAGGCTCAACCTGCCAGCAAGGTTCCAACCAAGCGGGTTTGTGACCCGCAATCCAATTACCTGTTCACTTGAGGCCAGACTAGGAAGTCAACTCAGATTACCAAATCCATCAACATGAACAGATGATAATCCTTTACAGTGAATACCTCAATTTGGCACTTGACTCATTATCAGGATCAAGCCACCCCCTCTTCCATCCAGTTGTGTGATCACCAATCATGTTCCTGCTATCCATTGATTCAAAATAGCTATATAATCACTATCTCACAATAAAGATTATTATCTATCTTCTAAATATTTTCCCCGTGTAACTCTGCTAAAACAGCACAGTTACAACATTACCTGTTAGGCTGGTACATTCTCTGCCTCTAGTAGTCCTTTGTTACCTACTAGGAAAACCTTAACTTTCCCTAGAAGCCAATGTTACTTAATAGGCCTTTACCTATTGAAAGCTAATAGACTTTCCCATGGCCAATATTTGCCCTGCCTGCAAAACTTCCCAACATTTGGACTGTCACAACTACCATGATGGCTTTATTTTAGGTTGTTATTGCTATAAATGTCTTTGATTAATACTATAGAAACATATTATGGTTGTATACAGCATGCTTTCATTTAGTTTAGGAATAAGCCTATTTATTTTAAGATAAATGGCATAATTGATATGGCGTAAAATAGAGATGGTATAAACACACCACATACTAAGTGATTTCACAATTAAAGTAAGTTAGGAAAATAATAGTTAATTAATTTAACTCAAAATGAAAAAATCAAGATAGTGTACTTTTGAGATGCTGCATTATAAAATTATAAGTGAATTTTAAATATTTTATTAATTATTTTATGATCTTTGTGATTCAAAACCAGTAACACAAAAAATGCCATCTCAAATTAAATTCAAGATGCCGTAATTTGATATGATGTTTTTGAGCTAGTGCGCCTTACCCATGTAACCATATCAAAGTGGTTAATCTACAAAGATTATCTAACTTCAGAATGTGTTGATTAAATTGGAAGATAAAAAGAGATTGTTTAAGATACTTTAACATGATTGAATGTTTAAACACTGCTGAGGATTAGACTAATCAACAAAAAGAGTTCTTGGTGTGTTTTAAAAATATTGTAAGGAAAAAGATACATAAAGGTTAGTTTAAGTAAAGGATGGTTAGCTTGGAAATTTTGAATATATTTATTAGAAAGTGAAATTATAGAAAATTCTACTCTGATGCCTCATCTATTTCAAGAGACCATATATTGTTTGATAGTTAACCAAGATTACCATTCTACCATTCTAATAATCATATTAGTGGATGCAAACGGCAATAATAATATTAAGACTGTCAGGATACCACATCCCAGTTGAGGTCCTGTTAACCTCAGCTGATAACTTACTTTTTAGGAGGAGGGGAGGGCCCACCATAGGAAAGGTGATAGTTTTGATGAGATAAGATGCTGAGTGGCCTACTGTCACAAGTAACAAGTTCTTATTAACAATGCATGTGGTAGAATCCCAAGTACGGGATTTGAACCCCAATACCCTGTGGGCCGCCAGCCAGCAGGCCCAGCTGCCCGCATTTTTTGGGCTCAAACCAGAGCCAAATTTGAATTTGGTGAAACTCCTGAGGCCTACCAACCTAGAGATTCCTGCACCAATGCCTTTCCTGAGAAAGGATCCTGTTAGTCTTGCCAATAAGAGTGCAGGCCTGGTCAACAATTCCAAGATAAATGGTGCCACTGCTGTTAGGGAATTAAAAAACTTCCCTTGGAATGTGGGCCGCCTAAGGATGAAAAATCCTGCAGCTCAAAAAGAGAAATTAGGTTTTCTAATCCAGCACAGCCACTGAGAGATCCGCTGTGCAGGATGCCATTGACGTAAATGCCATCATTCACCATGTTTTGATTTTGCATTCAATGGGTTATTTCAAGGATGAATCTCTATCTTTTGCTTTTGCCCCTCAAAATGAGTCTGTATCCAAACTTGGAAATACAATTGTTTGGTTTCCTGATTCTGCGCAACTCACTTGCCCCACTCATACTTGTTGTGCGTGATCCTACTGTCCATGTACTGTTTTGTAGTAAAGCTACACAGTATATATTTCAATTTTTAAACCCAATAAAATTTAAGTTCTATTAACATTTTTTTCTTTGTGTCTCCAAGTACTTTGGCGCCTCTTTCTAGCCACAACTAGTAGAGATTATTCATCTAGGAACACAATGTAATTACATAGCCTTCCCTGCCATATAACCGAGACTTAGGTCAAATCCAATCCTAAGGTTAGGATTCCCTGTTGTGTGTCTGTGCCCGCGCCTCAGAACACAATAAAAATGGCGCTCACTACAGGGGCTGTAAGCCCCTTGGTTACCCCTTTTGCAACAATGTTTTTAGGAATTTCACCTCCACCTATAGAAAGCCAACTTTGACTGAAATTACCAGCCCTTCTATTGAGGAAGACATTACAGACCCGCCTATTGTCCCTACTGTACTAAACCTTTTGAAAGGTCCCCGCCTAGTGGCCTACCTGTTGGGCACCCCTGACTTAGAACAAGTCATGGCAGTAGCCCTTGGGATAGCCTGTGATGGAGCTATCCCTTGCCTCCAACTACAGTTCAGTCAAGCAGAATACTAAAAAACTGATTGTGGCTCCACAATTCCCACAACATCTCCTCTCAGCAGCTGGCTTGTCTGAGCACCTATTGTCATCCTTTGTACAACCTGCCTTAGCCCACCATCAAATGGTGTTAGGGCTCCACATCCAGGAGATTTAGTCCCTACAAGCAGCCGTTACTCATCACTGGGAGCAAATTGCTGCTTACCAGCAGTGGATTCACTCTCTGTTTTCCTTGGTATCACACAATCAGAGCAACTCTGTTACTTCCCAGACCTGCTTGGTTAATTCCATCAAGCAAATGTACCAGTCTATCCCCAAATACATCATGGAGCATCTACATGAGTTTCACCAGTTGGAACAGCCCTGGCAAACCCAAGTAGATTTCACCCTGAACACCTATATCACTGACTTCAAACAACTTGTGCAGAAACTTAATGCTTTCAGCACTTACTCCTTTGAGCAACTGAAACAGGTAGCGGACCTTGCTGATAAAGACCTTTGTGAACTTAGTGAAGAATTCAATCAAGCAAGGGTTGTCACTGCCGCTGCTATTGCCAAGCTCCAGACTCAAGTGAATGAATTATCTACACA
This sequence comes from Entomophthora muscae, assembly GCA_014839935.2. Classification (NCBI taxonomy): domain Eukaryota; kingdom Fungi; phylum Entomophthoromycota; class Entomophthoromycetes; order Entomophthorales; family Entomophthoraceae; genus Entomophthora; species Entomophthora muscae. The sequence continues at coordinate 69,302 of QTSX02000114.1, forward strand.
CAAGCCAGATGCTCTTCCTTTCCCCCAACTGATGACTTGGTGGATAGAGAGCAGAGACTACAGGATTCCATTTGAGAGCTACATGTGTCTACCTGCAGTCAAGGACACCCTACTGAAGCTCCTCAGCCTGATCCTCAGGTGCTTTCTTTGACAACTCAAGTTGCTGAGCTACAAAAAGAACTTGCTTCCCTACGCAAAATGGTGACAACTGCTGCTAGACCAGTTAGAATTATTGATAAAGATGGCTACTGCCCTGGCCTTTCAGGAGCCCCTCAAATCCAATGTGCTAGAGAGTTGATTGCTCTAGCTAACAAGGTAAATTATTTGAAGCAGGACCATGCCAAGCTAGACAGAGACATACAAGAGATGATTGAATTGATTGACTCAGTAAAAAAAGGTTTGACCCTTGCCTCTCAGTGGGGCCATCCCTTACTTATCAACTGGCTGAGCTCACTGCAGTAGTAACAACCCAAGACATATGTCTAGATGTTACTGAGTAACAGACCACTCTAGCTAATGATATGAGTGCCCGCGCTGTTGAGACCCTGACTACCCTTGAAGAAAGTGTTTGACAGTTGTGGGCTAGACAGCCCCCCTCTGAATCTAAAGCAGAATTCTCCCCGTGCATAAATGTACTTGATAGCAACAATGGTTTCCAACTCCTGAAGCACATTTCAAGTCTACTTTTAAGCAAGTCTTTGATCCCAAAACCTTGAATATTGTAGCTTTCATAACTATCTATGAAACTGTCATGAGAAGAGCATCAGATGAGGTTAACAAGGAACATATTTTAACCTGACTAACCTGACCTGCCAAGAGGTGGTGGTGCCTGAGCTGTCCACCATTGAGACTTGGAAAGATATGAAGCAGCTTCTGATTGAAAAATTTGGTGGTGACCTTATCTTAGAAGTGAATAAGGACGCCTTCATGCACATTGCTTTCAAACCTAGGGAGACTCTATATAAATTAGCAGATAGATTCTACATGGAAGGACAGCAACTGATAACAAGCAGACAATTGAAAGCTTATGAAGCTTACATGGCTTGCGCTCAAGCCCTCAAGGTTAACCAACTTCTGTGCCTCCATTTCAAATCCCATAAAGCTATGATTTCCTCCATGAAGAGTGTAAAGACGTTGTTGCAGGATAAGCACCTTACCTATTCTGGAGCAGACGTTTGGGAAAATCATGCCGCCTCTAATTCTGGTTTGTCTTCCTGTGGCCCTCACATCCTTAATGAACTTTCAAAATCCTACTTGACGTCAAGGTTGCCACAACTGTGGCCAGATAGTACACCATTCTTAAGTCTTCACTAATCCTTGGGTTGCAGGAGCTGATCCCAAGGAGCAGGCGGAAAAGAACAGTCAACCTAGAGGCAGAGACGCTCTTGGTTGACAATTCTTCCCAGTCTCTTTCAATCCCTCCCTCTATAACTGATTCCAAGCCTGCTGACACTGAGGCTCCTCCCATTCTACTGCTGTTCCACAATATCTATGACAACTCTGACATGGACAATTCAGATGTTGAGGATCCTGACGCTTACAGGTATTCAGTCCTTGCCGTCCCCAAAACCATTGTGGTCCCTTATAAGCTACGCTCTGGGAATACTACAACAACTGCTAAGCCTTTGGCTGAGGCCAAAGAGGTTTTCTCTTGCCCATACCTCATTTAAGCAAAGAGGTCTCCCACACTAGTAGAGTCATCCAAAGAAGCTGCTGAAGTTGCTGACGCTGTATTCAAGAATGTGTCAGTTTTGTTTCCTCTCCAAACTGTCTACAAGGAGTTTCCAAGATTAAGATGCATGATTGAGAAGTGGAACAAAGAGCTATCATAAGCCCAGGACATCCTGGCTGTCCTTCCACCCTTTGGTTGTATTACCACTTGTGTGGAAATATCCATCCAGAAGGTGAAAATCAAGGCTGTTTTGGACACTGGATATCCTGTTAACATTGTCTCCTCAAAGCTTGTCAAAAAGCTCAAACTTGCCCCTGACCTTAACTATCACCATTTGTATGGTAAAGCTGGGCTATTCATGACTCAAGCCATAGGGGCATATTCTGCTCTCCTCATGTGGTTTGGCAAGCTACTCTTAGCTGCGCCTGCAGTTGTCTTGGAGAATGAAAGGTATGATCTCTTAGTTGGTACCCAGTTTCTTAGGGAATACAATGGGATCATCAACTTGAAGGATGATTACCTCTCTATTTTGGGGTACAAAGTCCTTCTGATCTTTGAGGAACCGGTCAAAGTTCCTAGGAAGCACCTCAAGACATGTGCTTTAGAATATCCCACAGGTTTTTTTACTCTAAAATACTATACCCGCTCCTCCAACATGAAGTGTCTGTCTATGGCTTGCCCTGCGTCTGAAGGGGTCACTATTCTGGCCACTTCTTCTGTAACTATTCCCCCTGATCTCAAGCTACCCTAGACTCCCAAATATCATATGAGCTACCTGAGCGCATGTTTCTAGAGTTTTACTCTCCTCCCTTGCTGTGCTGCAACAAACCCTACCTCTACCGGGAATCCTGGATGTCTCTCATAAAGACCCTGCTCAAAAGCTGTTAGCCCACTTAACCGCTTCCCCCACACATGTGCCTAGAGGGCAGGTTGTTGGCTATGACAAGTTGTTGAATGCCCCTGACGTCCTATCTCAACATCCCTGTGGCATGTTTCAGGATTTTAATTTACCTGAAGACAAGCCCCAAGTCCTATCTTTTTTACTGCACAAGATTTCCTGCAGCTAGCCTGGTCCAACAGAAGGAGGTGCTTGGTTTTCTAAACCAGTTTTCAGATATCTTTGCTAAATATAGCACTGATTATGATCTAGTCAAAGGCGTTATTCACCAGAGCAATACTGGTGACACTCCCCCTTTTGAGCCAAACCTTATTGCCGCAGTTAATTAGAGGACGCTCAGGTGTCTAAAGAGCTCAAATAACTGTTAGACGCTGGACTGCTTGCTCCTTCTCAAAGCCCATGGGCCTCCCCCTTACTCATACTGAAAAAGAAGGATGTAGGTCATTGTATTATGATGGATTACTAACACTTGAACTCCTTAATCAAAAAGGATTCCTATCCTCTACCACACATTGATGATGCTCTCTGACGCCTTGGAGGCTCTCAGTTCTTCTCCACTATGGATCTAGCATCTGGGTACTGGCAAGTGGATCTCTCTCCCAAGGATAGACAGAAGGCCGCTCTTATCACCTCTGAAGGACTATTTATGCCTACTTGTATGCTGCAAGGACTCTGCAATGCCCTGGCTACCTTTCAACAGACCATGGACTCCATCCTCTGTGATTTTTAGGCTTCTGTGTGTCCTGGTGTACTTAGATGATATAATGGTCTTCAGTGCTACCTTTAAGGATCACCTGGCTCCCCTCAAAGAAGTGTTCATAAAGATTTGAGAGGCTGAACTTAAACTGAAACCATCAAAGTGTGCTTTTTTCAAGGAATGCCTTGAGTTCTTGGGCCATGAGATGACCCAGACTGGAATTTGCCCAATGACCAAGAAAGTTGAGGTCATTGACAAAATGCTTCCACCCACCAACCTGCAAGAGGTACAAGTCTTTCTGGGCATAATGAATTACTACAGACAGTTCATCCCTGACTTTGCTAATACTAGCAAACCTTTGGTCTAACTGTTACGTAATGTCCCTTTTGATGGACTGCAATTCAGCAGCAGGTCTTTGAGACCCTTAAACAAAAGCTCAAAGAAGCCCCCACCATGGTGTATCCTGACTATGATAAGGAAATCATCCTATACACTGATGCTAGTGACCTGGCTATTGGAGCCATCTTGGCTCAATTAGATGATGAGGGTGTGGTCTCCCTGTAGCTTATACTTCTTGTGTCTTAAATACACATGAGAAGAATTACAGGTTTACAAAGAAAGAATGCCTTGTTGTGTTGCATGCAGTCAAACAGTCCCATCACTACGTGTATGGCACTCATTTCACGGTTGTCACTGAACACACTTTGCTTAAGTGGTTACAACAGCTTAAGGAGCCATAAGGACAACTAGCTAGATGATCTCCACCTGCAAGGTTACTTCTTTGCTGTACTACATTATCCCGGATTCAACATCAGAACACTGATGGATTATCCAGAATGCCCATCCTTGCTCTATACCCTGCTGAAGCTGATCAACTGCATGAACTAATTGGGTACCCTTCTTCTTCTGAAAAGTGAGACAGAAGAGGTACAACTGGCCTTGTCCAAATTATCTGAGGACACACTCATTTGTGACAATCAGCTCTTTAATAAAGTGAAATATCAATACCTGCTTTATGTATGGCCTAGTCTTTGCCTTTTGTTGGTGCTTTAAGCTCATAAACAGACGGGACATGGAGGCATTGCCAAGATCTATGACTGGCTCCAGAAAAACTAATTAAGGGAAAGCCTTTTCCTGCTGATTCCAGACGGCATTGCTAGTTGCCATGATTGCCAGCTCCTTTGACCTCAAGCTGCCTCTCAAAAGCTCAAGCTAGTCCCCCCTTGACATGCATTTCACACTTTCAGCATTGACACTGTAGGGCCTCTCTCCTGTTCCCACTCTGGTTGCCGCTTTATCCTAATTACTGTTGATCTTTTTAGAAAGTGGATAGAAGCTTGCCCTACTAAGGACATCACCGCCAATACAACTGCCGCCTTCCTGTTGCAAGATATTTTATACTACCATGGCTGCCCTCAAGTGTTGTTATCTGACAATGGGACTAACTTCAAGGCCAAGTTGGTAACCTCTGTTGTTGAGACCTTATTATCTCACCAGTCTTTCTCTGCCCCCTATAATCCTTCCACCAATGGAGAAGTTGAGCGTGCAAATTTGACACTGGTTTCCATCATGAGAAAACTCACTTACTCTGATGCTGCAAACTGGTATCTATACTTACCTGCTGCTCTATTTGCTTATTGTCTTAGCAAACATCATGTCACCGGGTATTCCCCCTTTTGCTATGCTGTATGGGCGTGAGGCTACTACCTGTTGCTCTTGGGGGCCTTGTACTCTCCTCTGATGAGGCTATGAACCCTGGCAACCATATAAAGAACCTAGTCAACCACATAATTGAGATACAGGCCACAGCATACACAACTGCATATAAAACCAAGATGCTTGAGCTCTCTCCTGACAATGCAGGACACTCTCCTGTGCATGAGTTCAACATTGGGGATCACATTCTTCACTATCAGCATAGAGTAGGAGGACACACTCACAAGTTAGACACATTGTGGGTTGGACCTCTGGAAGTGACATCAAACAAGGGTCAAAGTACACCGTGAAACTCCTCTCTAGTGGTTGTCCATTTTCCCAAGTGAATGTCAAGCTCCTCTGCAATTACTACCCCCTAAGGCCAATCTAGAAGGGGGCAATGTTGTGAATGCCGCTATTTACACTGTTTTGATTTTGCTTTCAATGGGTTATTTCAAGGACAAATCTTTTTTGCTTTTGTCCCTCAAAATGAGTCTGTTTCCAAACTGGGAAATTCAATTGTTCAGTTTCCTGATTCTGAAAAACTCACTCACCCCACTCATGCTTGTGGCAAATGATTCTACTGTCCTGGTATTGTTTTGTGGTATTGCCAACCACTATATATTCCATTTCATTTTCAATGAAAATTAAGTTTGATTCACATTTTTGTCTTTGTGTCTCCAAGTACTTTGGCGCCTCTCTCTAACCACAACTAGTAGAGATATTCATTCAGGGCCACAAGGTAATCACATAGCCTTCCCTGCCATCTAACTGAGACTTAGTATGAATCCAATCCTAAGGTTAGGATTCCCTGTTGTGTATCTGTGCCGTGCCTCAGAACAAGACACCATGCCCCCTGCTGTCCTGAGACAAATACAACTACCTGCCTGCCTAGCTAGTATCAATGTCCCCACCCCTTACCCTGTGGCTGGACTGCCCGCAGGAATCAGTTGCAGCCAATGAATTCACCTTGACTCAAATATTTGGGGGTGATGTACATCATCCTTACTGGCTTTATTGATTCCATGGTGCCCACCAGCGGACCCTGGGCCATCCTTGGTAAATCACTATCCTACATTGTAAAGTTAGCTCCAATCCTGTGATAGGCTCTGCATTCAGGGCCTGTGGGCCGTCTGCCCGCAAGTTATCAGGAAACTCCCGCAGGATAGATCCCTGACAGGAATAAGATATTGTTTATCAGAGAGTAGTGTAATTAATACAGTAACTTTCAAACATGTTGAGGTAAACAAAAAAATCTCATTCTAAAAATAAAAACAACTCAGTCTAAAAGCAAAATCAAAGTGGATCCAAATATATTGTAATTTAATATAAATTCCTTAATTTTTATTTTTGTTTTTAGACTGAGATTACTTTTTTATCTTAAAAAGTTTGGAAACTTCTGTATTCTATATTGCCAGGGCCCAGATTGCCCTGGACAGTCAGCTGGCCTCCTTAGAGTTGATTAAACATGTAGCGTGAAAATCCCCACAAAGCACTTTCCAGGGCAAAATACCCCCCCTTTTAACTAGCAAATGGCCCAGGATTTGAGAGGCACACAAGCCTCGAATCCCTGGCATTGAGCCTGTTATCAAATTTGGGCCATCTACCTATTGGGAAATGGCACATCAGGAGCGCCACTGTTTGATTGCGCAATTGGACAATCAATTCATTGCAGGAGCTAAAAATAACTGTAGCAACTTGCCATGATGTAAATTTCAAAAGGTTTATGTTATAGCAGCCAATGAGATCTCACCCTCTTGTCCAAGCACGCAAATTCTGGGTAAAATTGTAAATCCAACTCCAAATGATGCCATCAGTTCTCTGGTGGCACAAAAGGCCACAGAATCTTCAGTAAGTATAAGTAGTGAGGGGGAGAAGCCCTCCTCACTGTTGACATCTTAATAAAGCGAGTTTATACCTAGAATTTATTATTTTATTGCAGGAATTGTCTATTTTTGCTCAAATTTAATTATTCTCTTTGCATCCATTTGTGAATCCACTACTCAATACAAACTTGCATACCCATATCCTCCCGGCCATACTCCTGTTGTCCTTGCCAAACCGCCCTGCACCCTTGACCTGGAGTATTTCCATCCCCATCACCTGGATCTGCCACCAGCAATGAAGGATATTCCAACTGCCCCTCCTCTCCCCAACATGCCTCCCACCCAGGACTTTAGCAAGATGGGTGTGGGGTTCCTGGTCACCAGTCCTCATAGTGTGTCCTGGGTTGTAGCCAGGGACCAGCTTGGAGGATTTGTCATTCTCCAACAGGGGTGAAGGGTTGGTGAGAAGCTTATACTTGGCTTGCATAAGGGCAAACTCCTCCAGTATCTTCCCAATCACCAAGCAAGCGTCTCCACCGTATACCTGGACTTCAGCAGGCGCCAGCACTTCTGTAGGCCAATACCTTTCCTGTAATAGTCTCACAAACTCTTCTCCAATGAACTCTCTTCCTCTATTTGACACCTCCAAATGCCTTGTCACTTTCCCCCACTCCTCCTGGGCAGATTTACTAGAGGCAAGCTTCCTGCACTTTAAGCGATAGGATTCCTCATCCCAAGGGCTAGGATAGAAAATATGGGGCAATTGACTCATGAGACTTATACACTCTTTTTACACAGGAAAATCAGATAGGGGTTGTAATAGGCGCTTTATCCTCTGTCAGAAGGAAGATCCCCTTAGAAACCTTCTGAGATATCACCTTTGGGTAGGAAATAAAAAAGGGTTTGTGCCAAAACTTGGAGTCCTTTAACAATATCTTAGACTCCTTGTACTTGGTCTTTGACTCCTGCTCCTTGTACTTGGTCTTCAACTCCTGCTCCTTGGTCTTGGGCTCCTGCACTTTAGTCGTGGGCTCCGCTGTCTTAATCTTAAGCTTCTGTGGTCTGACCCAGCTCTGGCTTCCTATCCTTGGTCTCCTTCTCCTTTTGTAGCTTTGGGGGCCTTTGTAATCCACTTGATCCAGTCCCTGAAGAGTCTCAGATAGCTCTCCCTTTTATAGCTCCTTGTTTCAGACCAAAATCCTCTCTTAGAACTCTGGTTCTTTAAAGCTTAAACTATCCTGTTTTTCTTCTCCTATAATATATTAAACCTTTAAACTTACTTCAGCCAATGAAAGCCCTGAATTTTCCGCTTCTGCTCCCCATTTTTTAGGCTTTAACTTGAGAGTTAAAGCCCTTAAAAAACTGATTAAGTAGGCTTCGGTTTGCAGCCAATCAAACGCCTTGCTTCAATGGTTTTGCCAAAACAGTTTACCCAGATGACCTGTTCCTCACCCTGGTTCAAACTCAAAGCTGTCTCGCTCCGGGTAAACAACTGCTCCGCGTTTTGAACGGTTTTGCCATAATTCCCGTCACATTTCCCCAGCAAATCTAGAGCGCTTCTACATATGTTTTACTTAAGAGATTTTTGACCCTTTGATTTTTCAACGTTTCTCTGTGTTTCTCTGTGTTTCTGTCAACGTTTTGCATCTTTGAACCTGCCTGTTGCTTGTCCTTTTGCTCCCCTAGTTGTTCTCGGCAAAATTTGCTCTTTTGCTCTCACAGTTTCTCTGTTCTTCTCCCAGCTTCTTTCTGGTCCTTTTTCTCTCTCATCTTTTTCCTAAAAATAACATATAGTTTTTATAAACTATAGGTTATTTTTCCTCCTCTTTCTTTTTCTTTATATAATTTTTAATCCTTTTTAATCATAATCAGGCAGTATTCAATCATTCTTTAACTGCTTCTTTATATCCAAATATCTTCTCAAAAGTCACTAAACCAGCTCTTCCAGCCTCTGTATTCAGTCTAGCCAGGTCACCCTCTCAACTCTTCAGCTCTTCAGCACCAAATTCTGGTCCTTTGGCTATCCTACACCATGATCTGCTAGTCCTTCATCATGTCTTCTTGTCCTTCTGCTTATCCTTAACCAGTTCCTCACCAAATTCTCACTAGGAACCTCCTTTGTTCCTTTAACACACTGAACCATATTGGTCCATTCCATTCAATATGAATTAACAGTTCATCAACTAGCCTTCACTGTGACCAAACAGTTCCTCTTGCTATTTTTCTCTGCTAATTCCGTGAACCACCTTGGTTCTTTATCTCAGCCCACATTACCAGAACTCGTAGACCCAGGCATGAGTCTACATTGAACTGGTGTTTGACTGGGCCCTTGCAAGTGGCAATCCACTTAGGCCATTCAACCATAAATCTATGTTTATGTTTTGTCTTTACTCACCCAGGTGATGAAGTCTGGGCTTTCAGTTGCAGAGTAATTAGCTCTACTTCCCAGAGACCTGATCACACCAAGTTCTGCAGCTTGCTTCCCCAAGCAAGCCACCTTGGTGACACCTCTGAGCATGCCTATACCCTCCAATACTCACTTTGGGTTTCTCCAAAGCTCCCATAGGGGCATAAACAAGAACACCCTATCAGTCTGTTAGGCAGGGTGCTTGCTCACAGACCTCCTGTAAGCATATTAGGGTATATTGAGCCCTCAGAGCTCTTCATCTCCCTGGCAGCCCGCGTTACCCGCAAGGGGTCCAAACCTACTCCCCCCAGACAGACAAAGTTCCCTGCTTGCTATTTCAGTCTTCACCCTTCTGCAGCCACAGTTTCCTGAGGGGTGAAGCACTATAGCCCAAAGCAGCCAACATCTTCTGCTGGGTGGAGGCAACATCTGCCTCTGGTAGTCCTTTGTTACCTACCATCCAGGCCTTACTTCCCCTAGTAGACCATGTTATCTACTAGGCACCCCTTACTTACCCTAGTAGACCATGTTACCTACTAGGGTTACCTCACTTCTCCTAGTAGACCAAGTTACCTACTAGGATTACCTCACTTACCCCTAGTAGACCATGTTACCTACTAGCTTACAACATTGCCAGCTAACCACACATTGTCACTCTTCAGCATATTGTCTTTATTTGAAGCCAAATCAACCCTCGCCAGAAAAACAGCACACATGTGGATCATCACACTTGGGTTTGTCTATATCACTGTATTGGGGCTGGCCAACCAAGTTGTGCCTCATACTGGGAGTTGGCGCCCCCTATTCACTGCTCTAAACTACCTGGTTTGAATAGCGCCTATTGTGTACATGGCCTTCCAGGCCCGGCCTGCCTCCCCTGTGGGAGTCCAGCTGGACTCTGGTATGGGCCGTGACATATATCAAGAAGCCACAAGTCCATCAGTGGGTGTCATGGTAATGTGTTTGGCCTAAGGTTTGGGTTGGGAATATCTTGAGTAAGGGATCAGCGCTTTGAATTGGCAACACTCCTAATTAGGAGATATGCCCACAATTTGACACTGCTCAGACTGATTAATACTGTTAGTCACGTTCTGGGGTGACTCTTTGAGTGCCTTTAAAGTTCTGTGGCCCACCTTTGGCCCTGGATCAGGATGTATTTCCAAGACCATCAAAAAAAGTGGCCTGCATTCAGGCAAAACCCCTCCAAAACCTGGAGTACTTGGCCCACACAGTGGATGAACGCTTTGTGTTGGATTTTCTGGCTGAAGTTCCCATTTCTCCTTTGGAGTCCCCTCCAACTGCGGAGGAGACATTAATTCAGCTAGATTGTTTGTTGTCCTGGTGTTGCCCAGTCCTGAAACAACTAGCAGACCAACAGAAAAATGCAGGCCGCATGAATCCAGAAAAGCCTAACCTGCAGCCCAAGGGAATTGAGTATCAAATCCCGCAATCAGTGGTGTCCCAGGCTGCCAAATCCCCCGGTCCAGAAGTCCCTTGGCCCAAAATAATTGGGTTCCAGAGCTCTCCAATATAGACGTCAGAGGAAGGCATTAGGGGAAATGCGCACCCTGAGTCCTCGGAAGGCTCCTAGCCAATTGGGGGACTGAGTTTTACATCTGGGCCCACGGCCCCTATTTTTCTTGGTCTCAAACCAAGATAAGATTGGCTAGTACTCTTTAATAGGCTCCCCTTTAGATTGCACTCTGATAGCCCCTTTCATAACCCCTCCTGTCCTATCACCCCCCTTTGCATAAAATGGAAGCATGGGCCTTCAGGTCCCTTGCTTACCAATTCCAATTGTTGAATAAACTCCTGACTTTGCAAATCTTTTTGTTTTTATTAAATTTTGTTTAATAATAAAGGTAATTGGTTCACTATCCGCTGTTGTCCCTGCCCCATTTTCCCTGGTCTGTCTGTCTGCCCGCCTGCCTGTTGTTTTTTGTTGGGAATTGTTCTGAGTATATTAATTCAGACCATTTCCTATTATTTAACCGTGCACCTGGTCCGTCTGCCTGGTAGTTTTAGCAAAAAAAGGGCACCCACTGAAATCATGTTGTCACCTTGGTACAAGATGGCTATGTGGATACTGGTGCCTATTTCCCTCTTGTTCTGGTCCTCAAACCCTGTCTTTTGGAGCAAACCTTCCTTGATTTCTTGATCTTCTGAGTTTATTCCTGGTCTGTTTGTAAATTTAATTGAGCATCTCACCCAGATTCCCATCAAACTGGGATCCTATGGTTTGTCCTCTTGGTTGTCTTCCCATCTTGAAGAATTGTTGCCACCTCTAGAATCTGTTACTACTGAAACTCCTTCTTCTGACTTGGACAATCCTTCCCCCTTGCTCCAAATCCCTGAGTCAAATGCAGAGGCCCCTTCCACTTGGGATCACTCTCTGTGGTTACTTACTGGAGCCCTGGTCATGGCTTTGGATGCATACTTCCCTCCCCTTTCACATCTGGTCTCCTTTGGGAGGCCCCTTTGAGCGGCTATCCCAGTCTTGTACTGGATGGCATCCTGATGGTTGGTCCCACCAGGATGGGAGCCAGACTGTGTTAGTCTTGCTCCCCTCTCTTACATGCCCCCTGTGTATTGTAAAATACTTTAGCAGGTGGGGGAGTAATCTTGGTTACAACAGCTTGGCCCTTGAAATGTGTTAAGCGCTAAATCAAGCTAAACTGTGCAGGGATAGTCATTTGGCCATCTTGCTATATTTGGAAATTTGAATCAACTTCTGCATTTGTCTTCAGGTCACTGGAAAGTCAGATTGCGGGTCACAAACCCATTTGGTCGGAACCTTGATGAGGGTTGACCCTGTTGTTTTGATAATAATCTATCAGATATAGATACAATACTTTATATTTTAAAAAGCTAATTTTTGTGTCAAAGTAGTGTTAATAATTGATTAGCAAGTAGATATAAAGATAAAATAATAATATTTTATTTAATTATAAAATTTTCTCTTTATTGTGTTGCAACCTCACAATTAATCCATCTCAAGAAAGTAATTCCCTGAGTGATTCCTTAATTTATCATTAAATCAGTGACACACTTATCAGCCAACCATCTTGTATGTGATCAAAACTTTTGAGTCATAAATGAAGCAATAATTGGATAAGCCCCATGACTAACATATTGTACATGGACAGTGTGTGGTGCTCCATGATATTATATAATCCTCTATCTTCATTAAAATAAAGTATCTGTTGTATGTTTATTGGATATAAACTATTTCTCACTGTAAAACAACATTGATCCATTAAGCTTGGTAAGCAATAGGGCAACCTGTCAGTATTAACAATTCATCACCCCCAGAAACCTGGACCCAAGGGCGGGATTCTAACCCTGAACCTGGATTCCTGTAACCACTGGCCTCATGGACCGAGAGCCCAGCCATCCACGTTTTTCTGAGATCTAGCCCCCGCAAGCTGAAGCTCCTACTAAGTCCCAAAGCCAGAATACCAGTGCAGGTTCAATTATGAAGGCGCCTAAGGAGGAACTTCTTAAATTTCCTAATGGAGGCAGAGAAAGTTCCTCTGTGAACTTCATGAATCTGAAGTCCTCTCAGATGACCAATCAAATTCCCCTACCAAAGGAAATCACGGGCTTTAGGCCCAACCTCATGATGTAATACCCCGAAAATGGTGGGCACCACTAGGATTATGTATGGTAGCAAATTAGAGAACTGGAAACCTGTCAAGGCGGTGATTATGGGATACACTGTCATCAGCCAACAGAATACCTTGGTGTGTATGTTGAAGCGTCCGAAGCTCCCGGCAAAGTAGGTGAGGATGTAGTAAGCAGATGTATACATGGCTATGGAGAGTGTCAAATGGGGGATACCAGAGGCAGCCAGGGTCCAGTGTGTGAAGAGTTAAGTTGGCCAGTGTTGTGGTATGGGTCATAACCTAGTCCTTCTGTGGAGGAGCCAAAGAACTCTGAACTCTGTTGATAGCCTCCAATCCCAAGGCAAGCTGTGAGTACAGCTGTGAAGATGAGGTGATTCATCTTCACAGGGTTGGAGGGTTAGCAGGGGCTTGATCTGTAAGTTTAACTGTAGTTGAAGTTGGAAATTTCACTTTATTAAGGGTATTAGTCTCAATAATAGCACAAGCTATTACTGAGAGTGGATCCTTTCTTTATAGTGGGCCCCCACTTGCAAAGTTTTGCAAATGGGAGTAAAAACAGGGGACTGGAGTCCCCAAAAGTTTGGTCATGGGACTTGGTGTTTGAAGGGATGGCCAAACCCTTGTTCCTGGGCAATCTGTTGGGGTTTTAGACAGTTCTGCTTGGGGCCAATAATTTCCTCTGGATGGGTGGTCAGGTGGTGATGACAACTCTTGGCTTTAAGCACTTCTATTTTTGGTTTAGGGATGCTAGTTTGGTTGGAGTCTAGGCCTAGCTGATTGTTGCCATCCACCTGGTTTCATTGGCTATAGGTCATGTTATTTTTATCTTTGGAAGTTATTTTTGGCTTTTCCTCTATATTTTTAGAATTTGGCCTGGGTTGTAAAATCTGAATTTGCTCTTCTTCTTGGGCCCAAGAATTATTCTTAAAATTTTCCCCTGCTTCAGGGGACTTTTCTGATTGGCTGGGTATCATGGTGGGTTTTGGTTGGCTGGGGAGTAGGCCCTGGGAGCTGGCAGCGGGCCCGCTGGGAGCAGGGTGGGTGGGCAGGTGGGCGTGCTGGGTGGGCGAGCAGGTGGCTGGCAGGGCCTGGGTTGGTGGTCAGGAGGCTGGCAACAGGCCTGCTGGTCCCTGCCTGGGCGGGTGGGGCAGGCGCCTGCACTGCAGTGGTGGGCGTCTGCGCGGTGGCCGTGGGCGCCTGCTTGGATGATAAGGTATTCCGGTTTTTATGAAGTTCTGTTTCTTTCAAAAATTGATTTTTCTTTTCCCCTTATAATGGGGGAAATTCATTATCAAATTTTGCCCCCTTATTTGGGCATAATTTCACTTGCTTCCAGGGTTTTTCTTCAGTTAAAATATGGTTTATGTCAGGAATATTCCTGACACATGACCACAACCAAAAATCAAGAACTCAAGTGACCAATTTGGACAGTCTGACCAATGAGAGAACACCCAGATGAGGTGCCATTTTGCCGCTCCCACACCTGGGCCTCCTGGCCACCCACCTGTATTTTCTTGATATTTTGATGAAACTATCATGGGGAATACTAAGTTTGGAGGCAGGATGCTATATATGCCTATAGATTTTGCACTCAAACCTTATTGCCATTATTGAATAAAGGTTATGTTATTTTGGCTCACACAGCTATTGCCTTATTTTGTATTTGCTATCTACCAATTCAGTATGAGATCCCCTGGCCCTCCTGCCCCACTACCCACAGTTTTCTGTCCTCCTGGTGTACCCTTTGGCCCCGTCCATTTCACCGACTACCCTCTAAAACCCAAATACAAGGACTATACCCTGGAAAAGATACAAACTTGGTTCTTTGGCCTGCATACAATCTGCAGTTAGATACAACCATCAAGGCTCATGGATGCTCTCAACACCCAAGTTGTTCAGAGGAAAATTCAACTATATTCCTGCTTACAACCTTCCCATGGAACTGCTTGTGACCCCAAAACCTATACCCGCTTCCTCACCAGACCTTCCAACCGACCATTCTGGCAAGCTATTTGGTATTGTGTACATCACCTTCACAGGGGTAATTGACACTATAATCCTGGCTGCTGGCCCATGGTCTTGGGTGGGAAAGTCTGCCTCCTACCTTTTAAAGTTAGCTCCCCTCTTGTGGTGGGCTTTGCCCACAAAAACCTGGCCCAAGTTACCCCTGAAAACGACGGGCCGGCCGCCCAATACTGGATCACTGACACAACCAGCACACTTGTCCTGGATGTAGATAGGAGGGTTATTGACCATAGTTGTAAGACTAGTCAATATTAATTATGATCACCCAATAAGAAGTTAATATTGTGCTAAGATGTTGTGGTATCTGAATATGGTACAAGAGGATCCTGGTGTTTGTGACAATAGTTGAATATCCCATCACTATATAAATTTTATACTTTAACTTAAGTAAACTATCAATTATTACATTTATTGTATATATTATACACACTAAGTTTGGAGAATACACAACTTAGTCTTCGATAGTTAATAAGTCATGTTTTGAGTTAGTGAGATACAGCTACCAACTACCCAATACTCCCAGTCACAACAGTATCATTCTCTTCTTAAATTTCCCCTTTATTTTTATTATACTTCCTAGAAGAATATACTTGACACTGTTTAGTTCATTATGACTGCTGTTCTAATCTAGAGATATAGGCAAATGAATCAAATATGATTTTTAAGAGCTTACTTATTTGATTAAGAATATTGTATTACCTTTTAAGAGAACAAATAAAAATCTGTTTAGGGTATTTATTTGAAATTTGAAGTGTTGGCTGAAGTCAAGCTGGAGTTATATCCAGGCTTTCATTTGGGGGAGCTTCTCTTGTTTTTTGATTGATTGTTGGTGGGGATGGAGAACTTAAAGTTGAATATGTTCTTTGGGTCATATTTGGTCTTGACATTTATCAATTGATCTTCAATTCCAGGATAGTACACTTTCATGAAGTCAGGCTCATCAGCATCAATGTAGTTCTGATAGGCTCCATCAAAGCTACCCTTGAGAGCACTATAGGCTTTCTCTAGAAGTTTTCCCTGATCAGGATTGGCCAGGCCAATCTGGACAGAAGCATACTTGTCACGGTTAGCAAACGAAGTGCCCTTCTTTCCTGGAATAACACCACCCCACAGTTCAATCATGACACTAAAACCCCACTGTGGCTCGACAAGAATGTCTCTGAGTTTATCAATTGTTTTTGTACTCAAGCTTTTGCGGAGGAAGCCAGCCTTGGCCTTGTAAAAGAACTGCTGAGTCATTGGGGGAGTGTTACGCAAGGTTTCAATGTCTCCTTGGGATTGTTCGCCAAAGTTTCCAAAAAAGAGAAAAGCTTTAAGCCAGTCTGTGCTCTGCACATCCTTCTTGTCCCAAGTCTTGATGATCCCTTCAAGTTCTTTGATGTATCTATTGTTCTTCTTACGTTCATCAGAGTAAGTGATGCACAACTCAATGTAGCCAGGGTAAAGAGTCAAATCAGATCCAGCAGCAGGAGTAGTAATGCTGTCGTAGTACTTCATGACGGATTCCACAATGTTGGTGAAGTTGTTTCTTCCTGCGTTCCATCTGTAGCGTGCAACAGTAAAATCATTCTGATCCTTGATGTAACTGAACGTAAATTGAGTGACTACGCCAAAGGAACCGCCACCTGCTCCACGAAGGGCAAAGAAAAGATCCTTGTTGGTATTCTCATCCACATCAAGTAGCTTTCCATTGACATCAACCATCTTCAAGGAAACCACTCGGTCCACCAACAAACCATATTTACGTGACAACATACCAAACCCACCGCCAAGTGTCTGGCCACCAACGCCAACATTGTCCTGCGAGCCATGTGGAAGGATTCCTTTATCTTCTTCCCAAAGCTTAGCAAAAAGATGTCCGAGAAGAGCTCCTGCCTCGACAGTCACTTGTCTTTTCTTCTTGTTTACTTCGATTTTCTTCATGTTGCGTAGATCCACCACTACTCCACCTTTGTTGCCTTGCCAGTAGCCCTCAAAGGAATGTCCACCTGACCGCACCGAGATGGAGGTGCTCTTGGCAGCACATTTGACAGCACGGATAACATCGCCTGTATTTTTGGGGCGGACGATAGCAGCTGGTTCAGGGCTTGTCAATCTAGTGTTCCAATAAAAAGTGGCATTCTTGTAGGTTTCTCCTCCAATCAAGGATATATCAAGTCCCTTAAGACAATCTAGCTCAGCTTCCCTGGCTGCTACTCCCAAGCCTAGCACCGATAAAATCACTAATTCCACAGCTTTCATTCTAAAATGACTTTCCTTCCGTTGCCTCATTGCTTTTATACCACTCCATCAACCATCTAACAGGCAAGGACATATAGTAAATCTAGAACCCAGCAAGATACCAGCATTGATTGGCTAAAATAAAATACTGACCAATAATATTTTCATAGGTGGTTATATTTTCATAAATTAAATTACATTTCCTTATAACCAGAATTTTAATCTCTAAATAAACATTTCTTTAACCCAGGAGCACACAGCCAGGCCCCATAGATGCAAAGTTTCCTGCCTGCATGACATATAATAACATTATTATAGAGTTTATTAAGCTTATCATGCTTAGCACCTCAAATCAAAATCCCATCAAATTATTTATCATTCCTCAGTACATTACATCTGGAGTGCGAGTTTAACCTGGGTTTTGCATGAACCCTAAACCTCTAAACAATAAATGAAGATATTATCGCCCAGCAATCAATTAAAACTCCAGGCCCATCATTCTTAATCAAAGATGGAAAGTACGATTTGATTTGAAATGTGGGAAGAACTAAGCTGTACAGATTGCCAATAAAGGACAAGTGCTAGAAACCAGATAACGTCTAATCTTTTGGGCTGCGCCGGTAAAGCCTCCAGAAACCACGACCAGTTTCGGGCTCTGGGTGACTTCTATCAAAGATGTATTTTAAACTGTTTAAATATTGGACGAGCTCGTCTTGGCTATGGCGGCCCAAAGCCGGAGCTAGTCGGGGGAGACGAAGCATCCCTACTAATATTTGATTAGTCATGAACGATGTAACCGATCCATGCACGACAATCTTGCCGTCACAAGCTATTCTTGACTCGATTTAGAATTGTTATTATTTGACCATTGCAAACGAATTAATTATTAATATATATAAAAGTGAGTCTGTCTATCTGTCTGTAATGTCGCCTCGAGTGGGCTCAAGCCGTAAGGGATTTAACTGTATCAATTTTTTAAAATTTAATTTTGAAAGTTGATGACCAAGAAAAAAGCCCGATTTTACATGCTTACAAGTAATCCCTTGCATGAATCTTTGAAAGCATGGAGGTTGGATTAGATTTGATTGAGCAGAGCCTAAATTATTTAAAATGTGACTTTACACTCTCAAGCTTTAAAAAATGTTTATTTAATTTCTTGATTTTTAAAGTATGTGGCTAACCTCATGTAACGGTAGGACACGTCATCTCATAATACACCATCTCAAAAATATGTATCTCGAATTTACGCTTTCTCGAAATCATAGTAAAAACACCATTTCAATTTACGGCATTGAGACTATAAAAAATGAGGTTTAAAATTTTAGTTTTTTTGAACTTTAAAAAAGTCCAAAAAAATTAAAAATGTATATAAAAACACTTCTAGGCTTAAAAAGACCTCAAGTTTCTAATCTGCAATAAAAAAGGGGCAAATTAGAAGCAATAAAGCTACTAAAGGTCAAAAGCCAAAATATACATAAAAACAACCATTTTATATATTATAACTATGATCTATACTTACAAGATGTATATAACAGTCAAAACACTGAAGAAAATTAAATAATGCTAAATTAAATAAAAGAAGTATGAAGATAAAAAAGTTTACTGGGAAAGGGCTCAGACATTATTAGAAAGAGCAACAGAGATGGCCTGAAGATGCTCAAGCTTTCTATCCTTGGGATAGTAGGCAAGGACCACCTTGCTAATCTCAGTGTACTTTTTCACCACCTTGGTCTGCTTGGGGGTGGTTGTCCTTGGTCTTCATGCCATTCTTAAAGAGCCAGGCTGTCACAAGTGACAAACTGTTATCAACTATGCTCATTGAAAGTCCTCAACTACAAGACTCAAACCCTGGCTCCCCGCGGGCTGCCAGCCCGCAGTTTTTTGGGCTCGGACCAGAGCAGGATTTTACTTCAGAGAATCCTTTGAAGCCTGGCAAATCAAATTCACCTACAGCAATGCCCCCCATGCCAAAGGCTCCTGACGACTTGACCAATCAGTGGGCGGGTCCAGCCACAGATCCTGGGATAACTCAGGCCCACGCAGAAGGAAAAACTGAGAACCTTCCCATAGAACGTGGGCCACCCAGAGATGACCAATCCCACAACATGACTAGGAAAGTCAAGCATTCTCAGTTTGAGCCAGCCAAATGATTAACTCCTGCAATTGATGCCACCGAAGACTGGGAAGACCTGGCGAACAGAATAACCCGGGCCAAGGAAATTTGTGAAAGTTTTGCCATGACAGATGGACATACTTATACCCTGGACCGCCAGGAAGATGCCCATTGCCATTCTTGCAATAAAGTGACATGAACCTTTGGTTCAACCAGATCATACCATACTTATTATTAGTTCTACTTCATTTACAGCCTACATCTTGCGGTCCTGCACCCCACACTTGCCTAACTCAAGAAACCGCGGACCAACTGCCCGACCTTTACTGTCCACCAGGAGCCCCCTTTGGCCCAGGTCATTTCACCGAGTACCCACCTAACCCGGCGTATTCAGAGTTTACTCTAGAGGAAATCCCAATCCACGACCCTGAAGCTAGAACTAGAGAGATGGAAGTCCTATACAGAGAAGGCACCAAAATTATCCGGCCAACTTTTTTATTCCGTAACAAGTATAATTTCCTGCCCACATATTTGGTTCCAATGACACCGCCCCACACCCCGCGGCTTGACTGCCTGCAAGAATCTGTTACCACTAATGAATCCACTTCCACCCAGATGTTTGGAGTGATGTATATCACCCTCATTGGATTGATTGATTCCATGGTGCCTACAAGCAGACCTTGGGCAGTCCTTGGAAAATTGTTATCTTATATTTTAAAGTTAGCCCCAATCTTGTGGTGCACTCTCCCTGCTGGGCCCGCGGGCTGTCTGCCCGTGAGTTCTCAGGAACCCCCCACAGGTTGGATCCCTGACACGGGCAGAGATGGCTGTGATGATCCACATGTGAGCGGTTTTGCAGGCAAGGGTTGATTTGGCTTCAAATAAAGACGCTATGCTAGAGAGTAACAATGTGTTGGTAGCTAATTGCAGGTAGAGGCCTAGTAGGGAATGATGGCTACTAGGGAAGGTAAGGCCTGGCTAGTAGGTGATAAAACTACTGGGGGGCAGAGTTTGGTCTCCACCAAAAAGAAGATATTGGCTGCTGTGGACTAGAGGTCTTCACTTAGCAGGCAACTGTGGCTGCTTGGGGTGAAGAGTGGGATATCTCAGCAGAGAACTTTGTTTGTTTGAAGTGGGGAATGTTTTGGACCCCTGGCGGGTAGTGTGGGCTACCAGGGAGGGGAAGAGCTCTGAGGTTCTACATACCCTGATACACTTACAGGAGGTCTGTGAGCAAGCACCCTACCTAACAGACTGGTAGGGTGTCCTCGGTTATGCCCCTATGGGAGCTTTAGAGGAGAACCCAGAGTGGTTATTGGAGGGTATAGATTTGCTTGGAGGTGTCACAAAGGCAGTTTGTTTGTGGAAGCAGCTGCAGAACTTGGTGTGATCAGGCCTCTGGGAAGTAGAGCTGATTACTCTGCAACTGAAAGCCCAGACTTAATCACCTGAGTGAGTAAAAACAATGACATAGGCTTTGAGGATTGTAAGGTCTTATAGTCTGGGGAAGATGATTAAAAACAAAAGCTTTTAACCCAGCAATATCTATATTAGTCAAATACAAAAAGGTGGGCAAGGTCTGCAATAGTAACTGAACTAAGGCTTCTAAAAGGTTATACGAGGTAAAATAAGGACTAAGACAATTTATTAACCTTAAGAAGATAAAATAGAGACCAGTCTTAATGACAGATGATTTGGTTAAAAAGTCAATCTCTAAGTCTGGGAAATGGTCTGCACTATTGGGAGGATTAAAGCTATCAAAAATTAAATTGTTTGTGCTACTATAAAAATTACCTAACTGGTGAAGAATAAAGTCAAAAGGGATCATGGGAACAAAGATTAAAACTAAAAACGGAAATTAAAAAGAAACACAAGCCACAAAACATAACAAGTACCTTTTTGGGGTGCAAGTCAAACAATCTCAACTTAAGTTGAGACTGAGTAAAGCTCAGGCTTTTATTCAAGTCTGGGTTTTGAGGTAAAAATAAGGGATGTGAAAGCTAACCAAGAGTAGTTAGAAGGGTTTTAAACATGAAAGACAAACACAAGCACATTTTTACAGTTTTCTTAACTTCAGAAGGCCAAATCAAGGTAAAGGAGCAAACGGGGAAGCCAGTGGTTAATTGTTTTCATTAAAACCAAGAAGAGCAGAGGCAGAAGAGCGGGAAAAATAGGTCTGAGGCTGCTGGTGTAAGCAGGAAGGAAAGCAGAGAGAAAGCAAAAGGTGATTAAATTTGGATTGGTTTTAACTAGCCCAGCGTATAGGTACGGGTTCAAATCCCGTATGCAAAAAGAAAGTAAGTTCAAAACTTGAATTTAACCTTTAATCTTTAGGTTAATTGACCTGAAAGAAAAGAAAACAAAGAGGAGAACTAATAATTGTGGAAATGTTGAAAAACCCTAGCTAGGATTGAAAAAATGGCCCATTGTAGTAAATGAAATACTAGCAGCAAGAGAAAATGAAGGAGAATCCTGACAGGCCCTCCCTTCTGGGCCTGCAGGCTATCTGCCTGCAAGTTCTCATGAACCCCCCCACGGGATGGATCCCTGAAATTATGGTGATCTACCTTAATCACCATAATCTGGGCCCCAATATGTTGTTAACTTTTGGGGCAACTTGTATGCTATTTTCATTGATTTCAGTTTACTATGTCTAAAGCTAATAACCAATTCAATTGCATCAGTAAATAAACCCAGAAGCAGTACAGAATCCATGGATGCCATGCCTGGCATTGAAAACACCAAGACCCCAAATTCACAAGTCCAGAACGTTATAGTCAACCAATCCATGACCAAGGTTGACATGCACAGATGGGCAAGCTCACCTTGGAAGAACCAAGAGAACCATGCCTGTCCTCTGCCTTCACTTCCAGGCCAACACAAACTCTTACTCCAATGACACAGAGGAGGTCCTTGGTGTGGCCTCCAAGCTTTCTGGCAATGCCCTAGACTGGGTTGGGAAGGCCATTGCTGAGGATGTTGAATTCTTACTAGACTACTCCTGATTTGAAAGCATACTGATGGCTAATGGCAACAACCAAGACACCTGCCACCATGCCCACATCAACTTACTGGATATTAAACACGGATTTACACCCTATGGTAGGACTTTCAGGGATTCCTTCCATGACTCCATTTATTTGATTGGTAAATTGAGAAATGAGACCAAGAGACAACCACACAACAACAATACTGTTGACACCAGTTGATCCCCTAACCCTGGTTGGAACGGGATTTGAACCTGGGACCCTAAGAATGAACCTAGTGCTAATATGGAAGCAACTGTTCCTTATAATTTACCTATTTATAACAACTTAATTGATTTGAATTTTGCTTTTGAACTTCAATTCATTTTCAAAAAGTTTAATAGTATAAATAACAACATCATCTACTGCCTGCCTTCTGATTGGCTGCTCAAATCATGCCTGCTGCTCTGGGACCTGCTTTTCACTCATTTGGACCAAGCTCCGTACTGGAGTATCATGGATAACCACCAGGAGCACCGCTTAATTGTTTATAGCCTTTTGGCTTATTAGTATTTTCTTTCTTTATATAAGTGCCTTATATATTTCATTAAGTTCCAGATCCACTCAGACATGGTAAGATTATTAATTTTAACCATGAGTTCAGCAAACCAGCAATGTAAATCCCCTCTTATCACTTCACCCTCTTAAATTTTCTCAGCCATCCCTAAGGGTATTTAAGAGTACCATATATACTACTTCTACTTGTTCCAACAATAAAGACTTTATCTATTCTATATTTGCCACACCTACCTTTTGATCTCTTATTTTGAAGCCATGAAAGGAATTTTATTCCTGTTCTGGTTTCTAGCTGCCTTCTTTTCTGTGGTGTTATCCTTGAAGAACCCAACACCAACTACTGACTGACACAATTCCTCTCCCAAAAATGCTCACCAAAAGGAATCTCTATCCCATGGATGGTTTAAGTACCCTTCCAGCCACTGGGGACAAAAATTCCATTATGGTTGTACTTTCACTCTTTCTCCCACAGAACCTTTGTTGGTTAGAACCTATGCCTCCTTCTATCTGTTAACAGATGTGATAGGATATTATATGCCTGGTTGCTTCAGCTCTATGCTGGGAAGATTTGCCTACCTGGGCCACTTAGGTAATCTTGCAATGATCACAGTACCCGTTGGTTCAGTAGTAGCAGGGCTCAACTTAGGGGCCTTGGCCCACCAAATAGGAAACTTGTTCCCTGTTAAGTGGGTCCCTTACAAGGACACACCATCTTGAAAACTGCACTTTGATTTACGCCATCTTGAATTTAATTTGAGATGAAATTTTTTGTGTTACTGATTTGAATCACAAAAAAATAAAATAAACAATAAAATAGTTAAAATTTACATATACTTTTATAATGTGGCATCTCAAATTTACAGCATCTCAATTTCATCTTTTTGAGTCAGATTAATTAAATCTTATTTTGCTAACTTTATTTACATATGAAATCACCTAGTGTGAGGCATGTTTACGCCATCTTGACTTTACGTCATTTTGAATCATATTATTTATCTTTAACTAAATTAAGCTTACCCTAAACTAAAATAAAGCCTGTTGTATAGTGCCAAAAGATGCTCCTTTAATATTAACCCAAGATTTATACTAAAAACAACCTAAAATAATGCCACTATGATAGTCCTACTAGTGATTGTCATTGTTGGGTAAAAAAACAGTTTTGTTATATGTAATTTATAGCTTTATTATACATGGATACATTAATAAGGGATCTCTTAATAAAATATTTTAATAGTGATTTTAATACGGAAGGGGGTGATTACTCCATTTTGATTTATGTCACTTCAAATTCCACTGGGTTTCATATCACCCAATTGATTCAATGTGCACAATGGATATGGTAAGATAAGGGGAAATTAAATATGAAGCCAGGCTACGCTATACTGATTCCCCCACCACAATTCTTGCTTTCCACTTTTCAAAAGTACAAATTGACGTTAAAACCCATATTACTAAAAAATGTAAGAAATTGCCTGAAACTTTGCAGATATATATTTTTAGCCTCCTCTAAACAACTGGTTACTTTTTTAACACCAGTTTTATAAGCTATCTTTTGTGAAATTCAAGTTTTACTCTTTGGTCCAGTTGAGGTAGCTCCACCAGAAATTTGTTAATTCAATATAAAAAATGGTCAAAAACACTATGTTTTTGAGCAACGGCACCTCAATTACGTCACTTCAAAGACGCCATTTTGACTACAAGTTTTCAGTCAAAACTCAAAGTTTTGCATACTTACACTATAATAAAATTTTATTTTATAAAACAACAAACATTGAAATTTCAATATTATATATTTTTCTAGACTTTCTCTACAATTCTATGTAAAAAAAATTTCTTATTTTTTTATTGAAACATTCTTATTTTTCCTTTAAAAACAACCCCCAAATTGCTCATATTTTGATACTAATTCACTTTTAGATGCCTCCCAAGTCCAACCTAAAAGCTGCGTCCAAGGCCACCAATCCCAAGACCACTCCTCTCAAGGCCAAAAAGGCCAAGAAAATCCCAAAAAGCAGCCTTCTAAGGCTAAAGCTCCCACCCTTTTAACGTTGTCTTGAACCCTGAATAAAATTGTGTTTCCACCGTAATAAAATAAGGCTAAAGCTCCCCCAAGTCATTCACGCCTTCCCCTGAACCAGAGGAAACCAGCCCAACTCCTTCTCACTCTCCTTTCTTTTACTCCCCTTATGATCCCTAAGAGAAGTTATTCAACTTCAATTGTCACTCTGATCCCACCTCAGAGCCTAAAGAGGAGCAGGAGCAGGAGTCTGGTGCTCCTGCAGATGACCAAATTGAGCTCTGTGACATTAACACTGTCCACAATATCTGCAATCAAAATGACACCTTTGCTATGCCCACTACATACCTTGCCAGCTATCCCATAATTACTAAGAAGGGAGGAGCTGGCTTTTTTACAAGGGCTACAGCTTCAGCTGTAACAATGAAAAGAAACCAATCTGTCAACATCACTACAAATGTGATAACTTTGGGTGCCCTGAAAGGCTCATAACCTATGAATTCACCAGATTCAAAGCCCTGACTGTTGGCCATGAGTGTGCCAAGCCTTTTGATCCCTTGTACCAACTGATCTGCTGGTTTCTTTGCCAGTTCATCCCAATCACCAGGGATCAAACCTCCAGTGAAGTGGTCAATGATGTCCTCCTTAATTTAAACAGCTCCTAACTTGCTGCTGTTGGTGGCGCCACTAAATTGAAGAGATACCTCACCAATGAGAGGTATTCTCTGAGCACTGAAGGTGTCAGTGCTACATACATTAATCAGATGATCCTAACTGAGGAGCAAAAATTGTCCTGCATGATGAGTGATTCCTTCTGCATGATGATGGCCCAAACACACAGGAGCGTATTATCTGCTTTGCAAGCTCTCAGGATTTGCACAACCTCCTCAAATGCAAGATCTGGTTTGCAGATGGCACTTTCTCTATCTGCCCAAAGCTATTTAGCCAGCTTTGCAACATTCACGACATGTGGGAAATCTAGTTCTTCCCCTGGTCTTCTTTTTCCTCTCAAATAATAAGCATGAAACATATTGCTGTACTCTTTCAATTTTGAAGACCAGTTTGAATGAGATCCTCCCCACATTAGAAGAGGAGCCCAAGGAGACTAGAGGGCGCAAGAAGAAGGCCCAGTCACAGGAAGAGGAAGCCACCCCAACCAAGAAACAGGCAGAAAGCCTTCCCTAACATGAATATCTGGTGGTGGATTTGAACAGTCTCAGGCAAATGCATTCATCAAAGTCTTCAAGAGCTCCCCCCAGGGATGCTACTTTCACTTTCAGCAGGCACTCTGCCGCTGCCTTCAAAATTGCTCAGATCTTCATGAGCATATCAATACAGAAGGGATCAAAGAGGCCAAAGACCTCTTCAACTGCTTCACTGCCCTTGCCCTATTAAAAAAAGGAGGATACCAATGCCTTCTATGACGCCCTCCTCTGTCACCCATATACCCTTGCCAACTAGGCAGCCTTTTCTCCTTTCATTGAGTATTTTGAAACTCAATGGGTTGAAGTTTTCCAAGGAGCACACCACATCAGAAAAGGCGGTGACTCAATACCTGGAACTGCTATAAGCAGGTCAAAGAAGGGTTGATCAAGACCACCTCTTCCCTTGAAGGGTGGCATAGCCAGTTTGCAACTAGGGTCAGGGTCAAGAATCCTAAGTTCAACAAAATCATGTTGCATATCAAGACCCAACAAGCCATCTCTGCCTGCCTCTTCAA
Organism: Entomophthora muscae; assembly: GCA_014839935.2. Lineage (NCBI taxonomy): Eukaryota > Fungi > Entomophthoromycota > Entomophthoromycetes > Entomophthorales > Entomophthoraceae > Entomophthora > Entomophthora muscae. Next base: position 95,760 of record QTSX02000114.1, read on the forward strand.
GACCGGCATGAAGACTAAGGGCAACCCTCCCAAGCACACCAACATGGTTAAAAAGTACACATAGATCAGCAAGGTGGTTCTTGCATACTATCCTAAGGATAGAAAGCTTGAGCATCTCCAAGCTATCTCAGTTGCTCTTTCTACCAATGTTTGAGCCTTTTTTAATAAACACTACTTTATATTCTCTCTTCTTTCTTTTAATTTTATTTAGTATTTCTTACAGTTATGTGCTTATTTTAAAGTAAGATTCATGATTATAAAAGATTAAAATGTTTGTTTTTGGTATATTTTAGCTTTTGGGCTTTACACAATCTTGTTGCTACTAATCCACTCCATTTTCTTATTCCATATTTGGAATCCTAAGGCCTTTTTAAGCCTAGAAATGTTTTTGAATTTAATTTTTATAATTTTTTTTGGATTTTTTTGGGGTTTTTTTGGAGTTAAAAAAATCTAAATTTCAAAACCCTGTTTTTCTTAGTTGCAATGCCTTAAATTGAAATAGTTTTTTACTATAAAAACAAGATAGAAAAATGAGATGCATATTTTGAGATGGCATTTTTGAGATGGTGTTTCCTACCTTTAGGAATGGGGAATAGGCAGGGAGGAAGAGAAGGAGAAAATTTGCTATGTCCAATTGTTGGGGGGCCACTACAATGCTGGTGTCAATTGTTGGAAATTCCTAAAGAAAATTGGCCACCTTGTAGAGACCAAAATTATCCAGTACAATCACATTAGTGAAGCCCAAGCTTATGAGCCTCATGTGCTCCTGGATCAATCAGAGGAATGACAAGAAGGTACGGCTGTTGTGAGAACCCAAAATCATTTCATAAAGCTCAATACCCGTTGGATGAGGAGAGACACCATTGAATATGCTGTGGTGCAGACTGCAGCACAACATGCTACCCTGTCATTTGAGCCTTTGGGGACATAGCCATATGCATTGTGCATATACAAGGCAAATTTTTATTTGTTAATATAGTAGAATTTCACTATCCCTTGGCTTTGAGGGCAGTGTACGGCTCTATGTATTTTTCCTGGACATTGATGTTGGAATAACAGTTTCTATTTTAGGAGGGTACTACAAGTTTTTTCATGAAAAGCGCAGACCCTTCACCAGATGGTTATAAAAGGAAATTTAGACTTGACCCAAAAGTAGACTTGATCATTGCCTGTATATTTTCCAGTTCAAGATGGCAGTCTCAGAATATCCACTGGTGGATTGCCCATTTGTGCTCCTTGGTGAGCATGGTGGACATGTACAAGTATTTCTATGTGGCAAGAACTCAGCTAGTATCAATAAATTTGTTGAATACCTTGCTGGTGTACCTGGGATCCACTCAAACAAGGTTTGTGGCCGCCTTGTAGTCACCAGATTCCCACATGAGCCAGAGAAAATGATGTGCTTTATGTCAGGAATGCGCTTCTGGGCAGGCTTTGTGGGAGTTGTTAAATCTAGATCCTTATTTATGACTGGCACACAAGGCATAGGCACCTTGTTGTAGAAGGATGCATCCTTCTTTAACACCAGCTGTCCCTCCACAGTTCTATAAAACTCAGGCTTGCTTTTGTCTTCCTGGTTGCCATCACTGATGTAGGGCTTATAGCTGGTGTCAAGAGCAGGCTTCACCTTCTCCATCATGGCTGCCAGGACTGCTTCTTGGTGGTAGACAGGGTCAAACACGTACAAGTTAAGTTTGATCTCCTTGTTTATAACTTTCTTGATGGTGGTAGCCTTGATGGGCTTCTGGGTCAGCTTGGGGACCCAAAGGTTGATGCTCTGCACCCTAGCAGCTTGTTCTCCTTGGCCTGGTTGTGTCAGTGCAACCTCACTATTGATCTCTCCTCTGTCTCCTTCCTGAGTAGGCACTTGCATTGCACTAACTCTGTTCTTTGACCCACGGGGCAACCGCAACTGCAGCGCAAAACGGGTGCATTGATACTCTGTTGTTGTGATCCTTCCATTTTAGGTATTCAATAAAATACTAAATAAATTTTTATTAAGCTACTCCCTAATTTTAATTTTTGCTTTTATCTGAATATGGAAATTTGATTAATATTTTTCCCACCCAATATCCCAATTATAGATTTTTTATTTCTTAATTAGTTGTTTTTGGCTCTACAATGCCCTTTTTTAATACCCAAAATAATTTCCACCCTTTTTCCCCAGATTTTACGCCAAGTTAAGCACCCAACACAATATTTTTAAAATATATGTTTCAGCTCTTGTGTCTTATTTTAGATAGCTTGGTAGCATTCTTGATTTAAATCCATTTCACACAATAATTATGTGGTTTTGTTTACATATTGGTTGCTACTGTGTTTTGTTTTAGGTTTGAATTTTGACTCACTGTGCTTAGGTGTATTTTGACACCAATTTACATAGTAAGCATGTGTACACCAAATGTCAGCTCACACCATTTATTTTGTGAATCCATGTATTTTGGATTGTATTTTGAATCATCTTGATTGGCGCGTGAGCAATTTTTTGCTATGTGACCTATTTTTTCCATTAATACCAAAAATCCCTGTTAACAGAGTGTATATTTTAACCTGATAGTTGGATTTTGCTTAAAACTGAAATCATTTTTTTAAATCTGAGGTATTTTTGGTTGTCCCTATAGCTTTTAAAACTACTGTATTAACTTTTCCTAATTATGAATGCAATCTAGAATACAAAAAGCAACTAAATATTCTGAGTGTCTTTTTTGGAATTATAATTAATAAATATCAAATTTATCCAAACATATAAGTAACAGTGCACATTAACAAACAAAAATAATTAATATAAAAAACAAAACCTAATTTGAAATAAACAATGATAACTACAAGCCTTTAGACTATTATATATGCAGAGATAAAAATTAAAATAAATAAATTATATAGATAAACTTAATTTTATTTTATTTTTATACCAAAATGGATGCATCCCAACAACAGAGCCAAGGTGCTGAAGGAGTATGCCGCAAATGTGGACCCCTTGTGGATCAAAGAATCAAGTTAGTGCAATTCAAGTGCCTTCTCAGGAAGGAGACAAGAGAGTAGAGTTCAATAGTGAGGTTGCACTGACACAATCAGATTAAGGGGCACAGAGTGCAAGGGAACAGAGCATAGATCCTAGAGTTTAGAAGCTGACCAGAAAATACACAAAGTTCACTATAACCAGAACAATAAATGACGTCATCACTGAGAGTGTGTCCTATGTATACAACCCTGTATACCGCACAGTGGTGTTCTGGCTACTATCATGGAGAAGGTGAAGCCATTCCTTGACACCACATATAAGCCTTATGTGAGTGATAATGAAGGGCAAGATGACAACAAGCAGCCAGAATATTTCCAAACCACTGGTGGGAAGCAGGTGCTTAAAAAAGGTTTCTACATTCTATAGTCAGTTGCCTATGCCCTGTGTCATGGCTGAGCCTGTGGAGTTTCTTCTAAATGCCAAAAAGGCCAAGTGCCATGTTATCCCTAATTTCACCTGTGAGACCTTTATGAGACTCATGGAAGAGACACCAGACTACAAGAAGGCCACAGCCATTGTTGGTGTCACTGTAAGTTCAATAATGCCAGGGATTATTTTACCAAGTAAGAAAACTCAAAAAGCCAGGAAACCTTTAACAAAATCAACTGATTTAACAGACTTGAATCAAACAGTTGATTGAAAATGGGTTACGGCTGCTCCAGTTTACCAGTTGAATCTGATTCCCTTTTGCAAGCTGATGCTGATAATTTGATGTAATATGAGAGTCACCCAATATGATCTTATTTATCAACACAGTCATCAGAAGTTAGTCACACAAGGGTTCTTTGCAAACTGGACTAGGTATTCACTTGACAATGCAGAAGGAATAGGAGCCAAGAATCCAGGTTTATTGCTTAGTCAAATTTTGATATATATTGAATAATTTTCACTGTTTCAACTCTTAAGAGTTGAGTCCACCTTAAATTTTTACTCAAATTAATTTAAAATAATATTCTGGTCTCCCTTTATTTGATCATGAATCCTGTAGTTTGCCAGCTGCGCTACATCCCCTATAATTTGATTCTCAGTCAAATTATTACCAGAAGATGGGGTCCTGCTGTCAGAACTTTGTTGTTGTCTCCTCCAAAGTTAATCAAATGCCATCAAATCTTGGAGTTTTCCCTACCATAGCTGAAGCCAAGACACTTGATCAATCTCAATGTCCCAACTTCTATGCTGAAGACACCTTTATTCTCTCCCAGGCAATTTATCTAGGACTTTCTTGGTTATGGTTAATCATTTTTGCTTAATCCTAGTGTATCTTTTGGAAATTTTACCAAACAGTATTTGAAGATTTTTTGGTGGTTAATCATCAACCCCATGTGAATTTGGGTGGTTATTACCCACCACATGGAGACAGCTTCCTACTATCTAACCATTTTTGTCACATTTGGGATCTTGGAAAAATCTGCCTATAGGCTCTGCAAAACCTACCTGAAACAGGTATCATCCTTCTTTCAGAAAAATCCAAGCACCAACCAATACTATTGGTCAAGTAACACCTGTGGGCAATTCAACAATGAATCAATTGAAGCTGCCATCTTGCACTGGAAAAATTCAGTTGATGGTTGAGTCCACTTTTGGGATTGAGACCTCAATTTCCACAAACTATTGTGCTTTGAAGAGTATGAGATTCTCCTGGAAAAACTTGGGGTGTAGTGTACAATCAGAACAGCCCAGGAAACATCAAATATCACCAGAAATACCAAGACATACACCACACTGAAAGAAAGGGGTCTTCAAATTCTACTATATTGACAAGACCTATTCTTGCCTTTCATGAGAAACAAGTATAGCTACATCCCCAAAGGCAAAAATAACGGCATGTCCTGGTGTGTGGCTGTGTATTCTATTGTGTACTCTATAGTAACTCTTCTTGGTCCCGTTGGTATTGAATTTTATCAGATGATCAAGGGTTCTCATAATAGTGGTGCCTTTCTGGAATTTCCCTGATTGGTTTGGGAGCACCTCCAAGTAAACAATTTAGGTGTCACCAATGTTATAGTATTGGATAATGTTGGGCTCCACAAGGTGGCAGATATTCTCAATGAATTCCAGATGATTGAGCCTGGTGTAGAAATTGGCTTCCAATATTTTTCTACATCTAAGTTTTGCCTGTTATTCCTCCCTGCTTATTCCTCATTCCTCAATCTAAACAAGGAGGTTTTCAGGTGGCTCAAGAGATTTTTCAAGAAAGGGGCGCCACCTGGGACCAATGATTTATCTTAATTTGCTGCAGGTTGGAATCCATACCCTCCCAGCTGAATCTGTGGCTTAATTCTATGGTCACGCAGTTTGTTTCTCCCTGTGTGACTCTCCAAGCAGCCAATCAATTAAAAGCTTAGCTATTCCAAATGTTTTTTTTGCATTTTATTTTTTAATGTTTATTATTTAGTTCAGTTGTCAGGATTTTGAGATATTGATTAATTAACAGATTCAACCAATTATTGCGGGCCAGCTGTTAATCACTCTTTGGAATAGTTTCAACAGAACAATGTGGGCCGCAGGCTGCAGGCTGAAGGATCAATAAATCAATGACCAAATCATATTCTGGAATTAACAAATTCATGCATTATAATTAATGAATGGAACATGCAATTAATGCTCATTAATTAGTTCCTTTCATCAAGCACCTCAATATAACCTTCATAATAATTACTATTCTAAACTTAAATTGTATCCTAGATATAAGGGCCGTCATAAGAACCGTCATCTGCATTATGTCTAGCAGAGTCCAACATGGACTGGGCCACCAGGCCAAACACTCTAAGATAAAAGGCCCTGAGCCTATTGTATTAGAGTAGCTCTGATTAGTGTAACAATCATCTCAAGAACTAGTAGCCACCCACTGGTTAGCTAGCCCTGGATAGTGGCCCAGGCAGGCAGCTGAAAAGAGATTCAGTTATGCAGTGTGTCTAGAACAAACACAGTAAACCAAGGAAGTCATCAAGTGAGCTTCCACAAAATCCACCTGGAAAAGGCCGGGCCTCCTGCCATGTTGACCTAATGCTACTTCAGTCTCTTCCTAGCGTTGTGAGCTAACTTGGATAAGATGCAAACAGGCAAGCCTTAACGCCAGTCCATTAGAATAAAAGACTGATGATTCCATATTGACTTGATGATTGATCCAAGTCCTATTTCCTTAATGTGATTCTCTCGTAGGCTTTATTAGTAGAGCAAAAGATGATACTGTCATCATACAGTATAATTATCTATATTAAAATATAGAGACAACACATATGAACTGTATCCCAAAGAAGGAAGAACTGTCCCAAATCCTTTGGGCTTTGGGCCCAGTCAGACTTGCTACTTCTTCAGACAAAAAGTATTCTGGACCACAGGTTATGCCAAAGTCACAGGTTCTCTGTACTTTCCTAATGTTAGAAGACTTAGGATATCATCTGACAGATGATAAAATACCCTGGTCCACAGATTTTCTGACACAGTTTATATTGGTGTTCTTTATATGAGCCCAATTGTATACCATCAGGTTTAATAAAAATTAACAAAGCAAAGCCAAATAAATGAATAATTGAATGGATGAATAACACACTAAATAATATTTTTTATGTTTGACTTCATTTAGTTTAGTTTATATTGGCGTTCTTTATATGATTACAATTGTATACTACTGTCATGTATAATAAAAATTAGCAAAGCAAAGAAGGAAAAATGAATTAATATATAGAAATATTTATTTTTTATGTATTTATTTGTTGAATATAAATGGTTTAATTTGAGTAGATTTTAAAGAAATTATATATTAAAAATTTAAAAAATTTATTTGGGTTTAGAGCTTTATTGGGGGTGTGAGTAGCAGATACCAGGACTTGAGATTGAAATAAACTAGCAATTTTTTTGCTAAAGTGTATTTTGACATTGCTCCTGTAATATATAGATCACAGTGGCTTGAGTACAGGAGCACTGTGATACAATTGACCAGGAGGAGTTTTTCTGGTGGAGCAGCTATTCCATATGTGGCGGCAAGAATAACTGCACCCTGAATAATGTGCTCAATTGAGCTATACCCAGGGGAATTATTTTGGTCTATTAAATGTCTATTTCATCCAGCTTTATTATTACATCAGAAAATTTATATTCTTCTGATTTAATCCCCATCATTACAACAAGATCTAGGTAAACAATTAAGTGAAGTCTCTGCCCTGCAAACAGGGCTGGGGGCTCACAATGTTTATTGTATATGGTACTTATTTTATTTTTAAGGGATGTAGTAGTAAAAGATTTTTCCATGGTTGGTGGTATTCCAGTCTTTTTGGAGCACCAGGAGACCCCAAAGTCTCCAAGAACGCCCACAACAGTGGGCAGGACGGTGGAAAAACTGTTGGTGAGGTTGGTTATTTTTTCTAAAAAGAATTTTAGGATTTGTGATGTTGTGTATTCAGTAAGGAAACAGAAACAGACTTCTTCTTGTCTTCTCTCCATTTTGGGTAATTTTTGATATGACATGGTTCAGACAAAGTCCCAGACAAGGAGGACAAACAGCTTGCAGAATTTCAGGGGCAGAATGTACTTGTTGAGGTGGAGGTTAGGGACTGCGGCCAAAGCTGAGACCTGTCATTCAGTGTCATCTGGTGTTGGTTGGGGCTTTTCAAGTTGTTCTGACTTCATAGTGTACTTTTTTTCTAATTTTTATTATCATTTTGGAGCTGGCGCCAGGACCAGCTGATACCCTATGTGAGGTACATAGTTGCTGTAAAAGGTTTGGGATATGTAGGGTTTTAGGTATTGGCAGACTACTCCTTTGTTCTCTTCTATAAATAAAAAAGTTATTATAATCTGTTTATTTATTTAATATTTTATTTTTTATCTTCATCTATATGTTTACCTGTTACCTCCTTGACAGGGGCTGCTTCACAGGAATTGTCACTTGATGGTTGCTGGTCTTTTTCTGTTGATTTGTGTTTTTTATTATTTATTTTTTAGTTTCTCAAACATCTTGGGATCCTTTGACCACGCATCCGCAGTTGTGAACCCCTGTGGCTTGAACTGTAGGTGGTTGAGAAAATCTCTCTGCACATTAAGGAGCCTTGTTGCAAGTTTGTTTATAGTATTGGGTATCTTAATCTTCACAGCCTTCTTAGTAAATTTTTTCAGTTTATCACCTTCTAATACCACTTCCTTGAGCATGTCCTTCACCTTTTGATTGACCTCCTTGATTTTAGCCACCACCACGTTCAACTCCTTGATCATTGCCTCCAATTCCAACATGTTTTGCTTGTTCTTACCCCAAATACTTTTAAACCTTTAAAAGATTCCAATAATCTATATATATTCTATTTCATCTAATGGAACTTTAATAAATACATCTGGGTTTAATTATGAATTTTTATTAGCTTTAAGTAATAATATTCATTTGATATAAATATTATGTATAATGTTTGTATATAAAAACCTATTTTAGTATCATGAACAGCATGTTTTGTTCATGACATGTTTTGTTCAAGTACAATATTTTGTTCTTAATTTGATATGCTAATTATGTGCGGAGTACAAACTTATTAAAAAAATAATCATACTAAGGGGTTATATGTAGATCATACAGTTCAGAGAGTATATGTGATAAGATGGATTATTTTTATTAATTCACTTTATTGTAACACTTCAAAAATATAAAAGTTGTAATATAAAACAATATAATTAATAAATATTAAAGCAGCCAAATTTAACTTGTGGCATGATAAAAATCAATCATAACTGTAGTTAAATATAAATATATATTAACAACTAAAAAACTTACCTATAAGTTAAACCAATATATTTTATAAAATAAAAATTATTGGTGGGGTGAGTTTTATTAGGCAAAATGGGATTAGCAGGGCAAACTAGTTGGCAGGCTGAATTGTGGGGGGAGGACTTGATTGGCTGAGGGGTTGTTGCTTGTCACCTGGGGAGATTAGATGAGTACTAGGGCAGCTGGAGGACCCAGTGGCAATTGAGTGTCTTGAGCAGCTTGGAGGAATTCATGATATATGACATCATATTCAGACTCAGGGAGGAAACAATTGGCTTATACACCAGGGAATTGTGAGGGGGCAGCTGGGGATCCTTTGGTGATTGGCTCCTGCTGTGAGCATTCAGTCCATCTTTGTGAGCATGTCAGCAAACTTCTGATAGGTAAACAGTACAGTGTGGTTCTTGGCTGCACTAAACACCTGACTGAAGGTTGTGGGTTGCGCTCACAGATTGTGTCCCCAATGTTAAAGAACAGCTCATCCCCAGGTGAAGATTAGCATGTCTGGTAGGGAAAATAGATGTTGTTGCTGTTTGCTTGTTTTTTTGGAGGCAACTTCAGTGCACTCCATTTGGTGGCTCAGGAATATTCAGAATTTTGAATTGGCCAAGCTCCAGGTGGTGAGAAGGTCTGAGGGGAAATTCCTGTACCAGTACCCATTGGTGTAGCTGGCTGTGGTTTAGTAGAAAACAGTCCCTTTTGGGGAAGCTTCTTGGAACACACTAATCAAAATCCCCTTTAGTTCCTTCTTTTTGCCCTTGGGGGCGTTCTTTTCACTTAAAATGCCATAATTATGGACTTAAAAAACAGTTTATAATAGGCTATAAATATGACATTGTCCAAAATAGAGGATAGGTAATGGGTGATGGTGGCATTGATCACAGGGTCATAGGATGAATCAGGGCCACTATCCAACTCATCAGCTGGCTGATTGGTCAGAATCAGAACACTAATGACAATCCCATGCATTCAGAGCTGTGCTGTGCAGCTGACAATGAATATGTCCTTGAGCCCAAGTAAGCAACAGACCTCAGTCAATTAGAGATATGAGTTACATTGAAGAAGGTGTAGTATGATGGGATATGCTTGCTTGATCTGAGAATCTTGCTGCTTTTTTGTCTTCTTGGCCATCTTGGTACCACCTCTCTTCAACAGGGCCCAGAACTCCCGCTTGATCACTGCCTCAGAAAATTGAAACCAAGTGGCAATTATGGCAAAATTTACGCCACTCTGCTTGAGGCTCACAATCTCCTCTATGATTTCATTGGTTATGGTGCAGTGTTTTGGGGGTGTCGTGAATAATAGTATTCGCCATGTTTTGATTTTGCCTTTGTTGGGCCATTTCAAAGATGAATCTCTTGCTTTTGCTTTCAAAATGAACTGGCTTCCGCTTCAGGAAATATGATTGTTTGGTTTCCTGACTCTGCGCAACTCACTCGCCCCACTCATGCTTATGGCAAGTGATCCTACTGTCCTGGTAGTGTTTTGTGGTATTCTCAACCACTATATATTCCATTTCCATATTCACCAATAAAATTAAGTTCTATTCACATTTTTGTCTTTGTGTCTTCTGTACTTCTGCGCCTCTCTCTAGCCACACCTAGTAGAGATTATTCATCCGGGGCCGCAAGGTAAACACAATTGCCTTCCCTGTCATCTAATCAAGACTTAGTACAAATCCAATCCTAAGGTTAGGATTCTCCGTTGTGTGTCTGTGCCGCGCCTCAGAACACAATAAAAATGGTGCTCACTACAAGGGCTGTAAGCCCCTTGGTTACCCCTTTTGCAACAACATTTTTAGGACTTTCACCTCCACCCATAGAAAGCCAACTTTGACTGAAATTACCAGCCCTTCTATTGAGGAAGACATTGCAGACCCGCCTATTGTTCCTACTGTACTAAACCTTTTGAAAGGTCCCTGCCTAGTTGCTTACCCCATGGGTACCCCTGACTTAGAACAAGTCATTGCGGTAGCCCTTGGGATAGCTTGAGACGGGGCCATCCCTCGCCTTCAGCTACAGTTTAGCCATGCCAAATACTATGAGTTAATTGTGGCCCTTCAGTTTCCACAAAATCTCCTCTCAGCGGCTGGCTCCGCTGATCACCTGCTGTCATCCTTTGTACAGCCCGCCTTGGCCCACCACCAGATGGTGTTGGGACTCTACATCCAAGAAATCTTGTCTCTACAAGCAGCTGTTACCCATCATTGGGACCAGTTTGCTGCCTACCAACAGTGGACCCATTCCCTGTTCTCCCTGATATCTGATAATCAGTGTGATTTGGTCACCTCTCAAACACGTCTAGTCAATTCCATTGAACAAATGGGCCAGTCCATCCCTGAGTACGTTAGGGAGCAACTACATGAGTTTCACCAGTTAGAACAACCCTGGCAAAATCAAGTAGAATTCACCCTAAATGCTTATCTCTCCAACTTTGAGCGCCTAGTGCAACAGCTCAATACATTTAGTGTCTATTTCTTTGAGCAATTGCAACAGGTAGCTGACCTTGCCGCCCAAGGTCTAAATGAACTCAGTGCGGAATTTGATCAAGAGAGAGCTACCACTGCCGCAGCTATTGCCAAACTTCAGAGTTAGATGAATGAGCTGTCCACTCCCAAACCTGATGTTCCGCCTTCTCCTCCTGCTGATGATCTGGTGGTTAGAGAGCAGAAAATCTGGTAAGCCATCCAGGAATTACGCGCTTCCACTTGTAGCCAAGGACGTCCTACTGAAATGCCTCAGCCTGGTCCCCAGGTTCTTGCGCTGACTGCTCAGGTTGCTGAATTACAGCAAGAAGTTGCTGCTTTATGTGAGGTAGTGACGGCCGCCACTAGCCCACTTGAGGTTAACAAGGAGGATGGCTGTTGTCCTGGGTTGGCAGGGGCTCCTTGAATCCACTGTGCTAGAGAGTTGATTGCCCTAGCCAATGAGGTGGACCATTTGAAACGAGACCAGACTGAGTTGAACAGAGACGTACAGGAAATGAGTGAGTTGATCAATTTGGTAAACATCAGATTTGCCCCTTGCCTATCAGTGGGGCCATCCCTTACTTTGCGGCTGGCTGAGCTCTCCACTGTTGTCACTACCCAAGGACAACGCCTAGATGTTACTGAACAACAGACCACTCTAGCCAACACAACGGGAGCCAGAACCACCAAGACTCTGACAACCCTTGAAGAAAGTGTTTAACAACTATGGGCTAGACAACCCCCCTCCAAATATGAAGCTGAGTTCTCCCTGCACATAAATGTACTTGATAGCAGCAATGGTGGTCCAGCTCCCAAGGCACACTTCAAGCCTACTTTTAAGCAAGTCTTTGATCCCAAAACCTCAACTATTGCAGCTTTCTTAACTATTTACGAGACTGCTATGAGACAAGCATCAGATGAAGTTAAGAAAGAACATATTCTGACTTTCCTACACCTAACCTGTCAAGAGGTAGATGTACTAGAGCTGCCCACTATTAAAACCTGGGAAGTCATGAAACAGCTCCTGATTGACAAGTTTGGTGGTGATCTTAGCCTGGAGGTGAAAAAGGATGCTTTCATGCACATATCCTTCAAGCCCAAAGAGACATTAGCTGAATTTGCCAACAGATTTTACATGGAGGGACAACAATTAATAACAAGCAGACAATTGACGGTGCATGAAGTGTATATGGCCTACGCCCAAGCCCTCAAGGTGAATCAACTCATATGCCTTCATTTCAAGGCCCACAAGGCTATGCTATCCTCCATGAAAAGTCTAAAGACACTGCTCCAAGATATGTATATTACCCATTCTGGGGCAGTCGTTTGGGAAAGTTGTGCCGCTTCCAACTCTGGCTCCTCTTCTCGCGGCTCTTGTATCCTCACTATGAACTCCCAAAATCCTCCTCCACGTCAGGGTTGCCACAACTGCGGTCAGATAGGCCACCACTCTCACGTCTGCACCTATCCACGGGTTGAAGGAGCTGATCCCAAGGATCAGCCGGGAAAGAACAGTCAACCTAGAGGCAGAGATGCTCTTGGTTGACAATTCTTCCCAGTCTCCTCCTACACCTCCGCCTGCTACTGACTCTGAGCCTGCTGATGATGAAGCTCCTCCTATCCTCCTCCTGTTCCATGACATTTCTGATGATTCTGATGTGGATGAATCTGATGTTGAAGACCATGATGCATACAGGTATTCTGTTCTTGCTGTCCCTGAGACTATTGCAGTTCCATACAAGCTACAATATGGGAAGACTACAACTACCTCCAAGCCCTTGTCTGAGGCCAAAGCAGTTGTCTCCTGCCCCTATCTTACTCAGGCCAAACGGTCCCCTGTATTAGTGGAATCATCAGAGGAAGCCGCTAAAGTTGCAGATGCCGTTTTCAAGAATGTATCTGTCTCACTCCCTCTCCAGACCGTATATAAGGAGTTTCCGGGACTACAATGCATGATTGAGAAATGGGACAAGGAACTAGCTGAGGCACAGGATATCTTGGCTGTTCTGCCACCCTTTGGACGCACCACCACCTGAGTAGAGATATCTATCCAAAAGGTCAAGATCAAAGCCGTCCTGGACACCGGTTCTCCGGTCAACGTTGTTTCTTCTAAACTGATGAAGAAGCTTAAGCTGGCCCCTGATCTCAACTACTATCAATCCTATGGCACCACTGGTCTCTCCATGACTCGTGCCATTGGTGCGTACTCTGCCTTACCAATGCAATTTGGTAAACTCCTGTTGGCTGCCTGGCTGTTGTTCTAGAAAATGAGAGCTATGACCTTTTGGTTGGTACCCAGTTCCTTTGGGAATATAATGGGATCATCAACCTAAAGGATGGTTATCTTTCTATCCTAGGGTACAAAGTCCCCCTGATCTTTTAGGAGCCAATCAAAGTTCCTGGTAAACATTTGAAGACATGTACTCTGGAGTACCCCACTGGAGTTTTCACCCTAAAATACTGAACCCATTCCACCAACATGAAGTGTCCTCACATGGCTTGCCCTGCAACTGAGGGAATCCCTCTCATGGCCACGTCTGATATCACCATCCCCCTAGGCTCTCAGGCTATCCTGGACTCCCAGTTATCATATGAACTACCTGAGCAGACTTTCTTAGAGCTGTACTCCCCTCCCTTGCTGGGGCATAACAAGCCTTAACTTTTTCCTGGAATTCTGGACGTTTCCCACAAGAATCCCGTTCAATTACTAGTTGCCAACCTTACTGTGCTTCCTATGACATTATCCAGAGGACAGGTTGTTGGTTACAGAAAGTTGTTAAATGCTCCTGAAGTCTTGTCTCTTCACCCTTTTGGAATGTTTCAAGTCTTTAACCTACCCAAAGATGAGCCTCAAGTCCTATCTCTATTCACTACCCAAGACTTCCCTCAGTTGTCCCCGGTCCAACAGAAAGAGGTGCTTGATTTACTAGACCAATTCTCAGACATCTTTGCTAAAGATAGTACTGATTATGGGCTAGCCAAAGGTGTGATTCATCAGATTGAAACAGGAGATACTCCCCCCTTTTGTGCCAATCCATACCGCCATAGCCAAGTGGAAGATGTGCAGGTTTCTAAGGAGCTCAAACAACTGCTGGATGCTGGACTGCTAGCTCCCTCTCAAAGTCCCTGGGCTTCTCCTCTGCTCTTTTAAAGAAAAATGATTGAGGCCACCGGATTATGATGGACTATTGAAGGTTTAACTCTCTAACCAAGAAAGATTCCTAACCCTAACCGCACATTGATGACGCTCTTTGACGCCTTGGGGGCTCTAAGTTTTTCTCTGCCATGGACTTGGCGTATGGCTACTGGCAAGTTGACCTCTCTCCTGAAGACCGTCAGAAGGCTGAGCTCATCACATCAGAAAGATTGTTTGAACCTACCTGCATGCCGCAAGGGCTCTGTAATGCCCCGGCAACTTTCCAGAGGGCCATGGATTCCATCCTGCGTGATTTGAAGTTGTTGTGTGTCTTAGTCTACCTAGATGATATAACAGTCTTCAGCGCAACTTTCACAGATCACCTAGCCCATCTTAAAGAGGTGTTCATAAAGATCTGAGAAGCTGGCCTCAAGTTAAAGCCCTCTAAGTGTGCTTTCTTCAAAGAGCGCCTTGAATTCCTGGGCCATGAAGTAACCTAAACAGGAATTTGTCCAATGACCAAGAAGGTTGAAGCCATCAACAAAATGCTTCCGCCCACCAACCTCCAAGAAGTACAAGTCTTTCTGGGCATGATGGGTTACTATAGACAATTCATTCCTGATTTTGCTGATACTAGTGAACCCCTAGTCCAACTATTGCGTAATGTCCCTTTCAAATGGACTGCCAGCCAACAGCAAGCCTTTGAGACTCTAAAGCAGAAACTCAAAGAAGCGCCTATTTTAGTGTACCCCAATTACAATAAGGAATTCATCTTGTACACTGATGCTAGCGACCTTGCTATTGGGGCTATCTTGGCTCAGCTCAACAATGAAGGTGTGGACCACCCTGTAGCCTATACTTCCCGTGTGCTGAATAAGCATGAAAAGAATTATAGTGTTACAGAGAAGGAGTGTCTTGCTGTGCTGCATGCAGTCAAACAATTCTGCCACTGTGTATATGGTACCCATTTCACTGTTGTCACTGACCACGCTTTGCTCAAATGGTTACAACTTAAGGAGCCTGAAGGAGGCTTAGCCAGATGGGCTCTCCACCTGCAAGGTTATGACTTCACTGTGCTCCATTGCCCCAGGATTCAACATCAGAACGCTGATGGGTTGTCCTGAATGCCCATTATTGCCCTACATCCTGCTGAGGCAGACTGCCTGTACAAGCTAATTGGCTACCCTTCTTCATGGGAAAGTGAGACAGAAGAGGTTTGACTTGCTCTGTCCAAATTGTATGAAGACACCCTCATACGCAACAACCAACTCTTCAAGAAGGTGCAGGGTCAATTTCTACCATATATGCGCCCCAGTCTTTGCCTCTCCTTGGTGTCACAAGCTCATAAAGAAACTGGCCATGGAGGCATTGCCAAGACCTTTGAATGGCTTCAGAAGAATTACTTCTAGGAGAATCTTTGCCTGTTGATCCCAGATGTCATAGCTAGTTGCCATGACTGCCAACTTCAGAGGCCCCGAGCTGCTTCTCACAAGTTAAAATTGGTCCCCCCTCAACATGCCTTTCATACTGTCAGCATTGATGCTATAGGTCCTCTCCCCTGCTCACGCTCTGGATGCCGCTTTATCCTGATTGCCATTGACCACTTCAGCAAGTGGGTAGAAGCTCGCCCTATTAAAGACATCACTGCTAAGACTACTGCTGCCTTCCTGCTGCAGGATGTTTTCTAACGCCATGGCTGTCCTCAAGTGCTGTTATCAGACAACGGAACCAACTTCAATGCCAAGCTTGTAACCTCTGTTGTTGAAGCTCTAGAAACTCACCAGTCTTTCTCTGCCCCCTATAATCCTTCCACTAATAGGGCAGTTGAGCATTCCAACTCAACACTGGTTTCTATCATGAGGAAACTCACCTACTCTGACACTGCCAATTGGGAACTATACTTACCTGCTGCACTCTTTGCCTATTGTCTGAGCAAGCATCAGATCACAGGGTACTCCCCCTTTGCCATGTTGTATGGGCGTGAAGCCACCACTCCGTTGCTCTTGGGGGTTCCCCTACTCTCCTCTGATAAGGCCATGAACCCTGACAACCACATCAAAGACTTAGTCAACCACATCATTGATATACAGGCCACTGCCTACACTTCTGCATATAAGACTAAGATACTCAAGCTCTCTCCTGACAACGCAGGGCGCTCCCCCTTACCTGAGTTTGATGTTGGTGACCATGTCCTATACTATCAACACCGTGTAGGTGGGCGCGCGCATAAGCTGGACTCCCTGTGGATTGGTCCTTTAGAGGTGAATTTCAAACGAGGATCTGAGTACACTGTAAAGCTCCTCTCCAGTGGTTGCCCTTTTGCTTGCGTACACGCCAAGTTCCTCCGCAAGTATCACCCCCCAAAGGCCAATCTAGAGGGGGGCAATGTTGTGAATAACAGCATTCACCATGTTTTGATTTTGCCTTTGCTGGGCCATTTTGAAGACAAATCTCTTGCTTTTGCTTTTGACTCTCAAAATGAACTGGCTTCCGCTTCAGGAAATATGATTGTTTGGTTTCCTGACTCTGCGCAACTCACTCGCCCCACTCATGCTTATGGCAAGTGATCCTACTGTCCTGGTAGTGTTTTGTGGTATTCTCAACCACTATATATTCCATTTCCATATTCACCAATAAAATTAAGTTCTATTCACATTTTTGTCTTTGTGTCTTCTGTACTTCTGCGCCTCTCTCTAGCCATGCCTAGTAGAGATTATTCATCCAGGACCACAAGGTAAATGCAATTGCCTTCACTGTCATCTAACCAAGACTTAGTACAAATCCAATTCTAAGGTTAGGATTCCCCGTTGTGTGTCTGTGCTGCGCCTCAGAACACGACAGGGGGCCTTTGGAGTAAGGGGACCTGGATTAGACAGGGCAAGGTTTACTTGGCCTGAATTCTTGGGCAATGATTGGATAGGTATGGAGGGTGCCACAGTTGCTCAGTCTCCAGATTGTGGCACAGGCTCAGGTTGGTCCTGGTCTTGGGGGTCGAAATATTGGTTATCAGAAAAGCTACCCATTGATGGGCCTAGGGACACATACAACTTGACCTCCTCACAACTTGCATTGAATTGGGTGTACACAGGAAACATGGTGGTTGCACTCCCTTGATCAGCAGCCTGAGCTTGGAGTAGCTTCTGGTACTGTCCCTCGACAGCATCAAAGTTACTTTCACTTGGAAAACTCATACTAACAAAAAGCAATAAAAATTCTATTAAAAACAGAAAAGCAAAGTATTTCTAGAAAATTAATTTTATTTAAGTGTGTGCTCTTTTTTGAGAATTCTCTCAGACATAAATGCCCTAATTTAGATGCACATACATTAAAAATAATTCTGTAGTTCCCTGAATAGTTTTGGTGGATTTACTCCTGAATTCCAGCATTTCCAATTTTTGTCGCAAAAATAATCAATATTTTCAAGAAATGAGTTGTTTTGTGGTTGAGCTCATAACTTTTGAATCAGAATCTCATGTGTACTCTGTTTATATTATATTTGTCACACACTTATAATTAAATTTGATATATAATGCTTTAGGATGTGACTAGATTGTGTGTGTTTTGAATTTAAGTTCCATGAGTTTGCTGTCTCATTTCTGGGATTCAGCATTTGACTTTTTTGTTGTATGACCGACCATTTTTTGTTTTCTGACTATAGATAAATGGAAGCTTTATTGAGTAAATTGGTTTTCAGATGTTTCCAGTTGAAATTCATTTTGTGACTGAACCTATGCGTTCTAAACTGACTAATATATGTTTAACTCAACAGGTTTGAAAACTAATGTATGTTTATTAGATATAAACTATTCCTCACTGTAAAACAACATTGATCCATTAAGCTTGGTGAGCAATAGGGCAACCAGAACGCTTGTCCTGGATGTAGGATAGGAGGGTTATTGACCATAGTTGTAAGACTAGTCAATATTAATTATGATCACCCAATAAGAATTTAATATTGGGCTAAGATGTTGCGGTATCTGAATATGGTACAAGAGGATCCTGGTGTTTGTGGCAATAATTTATAACCCATTGCTATATAAATTTTATACTTGACATTAAATAAACTATCAATTATTACATTTATTGTATATATTATACACACTAAGTTTGGAGAATACTCAACTTAGTATTTTTAGTTAATAAGTCGTGTTTTGAGTTAGTGAGATACAGCTACCAACTACCCAATACTCCCAGTCACAACAGTATCATTCTCTTATTAAATTTCCCTTTATTTTTTATACTTCCTAGAAGAATATACTTGACACTGTCTAGTTTATTATGATTGCTGTTATAATCTAGAGATATAAGCAAATGAATCAAATATGGTTTTCTAAGAGCTTACTTATTTGATTAAGAATATTTTATTACCTTTTAAGAGAACAAATAAAATCTTTCTAGGGTATTTATTTGAAATTTGCAGAATTTGGCTGAAGTCAAGTTGGAGTTACATCCAGGCTTTCATTTGGGGGAGCTTCTGGTCTTTTTTGATTGATTGTTGGTGGGGATGGAGAACTTAAAGTTGAATTTATCCTTTGGGTCGTATTTGGTCTTGACATTTATCAATTGATCTTCGATTCCAGGATAGTACACTTTCATGAAGTCAGGCTCATCGGCATCAATGTAGTTCTGATAGGCTCCATCAAAACTACCCTTGAGAACACTATAGGCTTTCTCTAGAAGTTTTCCCTGATCAGGATTGGCCAGGCCAATCTGGACAGAAGCATACTTGTCACGGTTAGCAAATGAAGTGCCCTTCTTTCCTGGAATAACACCACCCCAAAGTTCAATCAGGACACTAAAACCCCACTGTGGCTTGACAAGAATGTCTCTGAGTTTATCAATTGTTTTTGTACTCAAGCTTTTGCGGAGGAAGCCAGCCTTGGCCTTGTAAAAGAACTGCTGAGTCATTGGGGGAGTGTTACGCAAGGTTTCAATGTCTCCTGGGATTGTTTGCCAAAGTTTCCAAAGTAGAGAAAAGCTTTAAGCCAGTCTGTGCTCTGCACATCCTTCTTGTCCCAAGTTTTGATGATCCCTTCAAGTTCTTTGATGTGTCTATTGTTCTTCTTACGTCCATCAGAGTAAGTGATGCCCAACTCAATACTGCCGCCAGGGGAAAGATCCAAGTAAGAGCCAGCAGCAGAAGTAGTAATGCTGTCGTAGTACTTCATGATGGATTCCACAATGTTGGTGAAGTTGTTTCTTCCTGCGTTCCAGTTGTAGCGAGCAACAGTAAAGACATTCTGATCCTTGATGTAACTGAACGTAAATTGAGTGACTACGCCAAAGGAACCGCCACCTGCTCCACGAAGGGCAAAGAAAAGATCCTTGTTGGTATTCTCATCCACATCAAGTAGCTTTCCATTGACATCAACCATCTTCAAGGAAACCACTCGGTCCACCAACAAACCATATTTACGTGACAACATACCAAACCCACCGCCAAGTGTCTGGCCACCAACGCCAACATTGTCCTGCAGGCCATGTGGAAGGACTCCTTTATCTTCTTCCCAAAGCTTAGCAAAAAGATGTCCGAGAAGAGCTCCTGCCTCAACAGTCACTTGTCTTTTCTTCTTGTTTACTTCAATTTTCTTCATGTTGCGTAGATCCACCACTACTCCACCTTTGTTGCCTTGCCAGTAGCCCTCATAGGAATGTCCGCCTGACCGCACCGAGATGGAGGTGCTCTTGGCAGCACATTTGACAGCACGGATAACATCGCCTGTATTTTTGGGGCGGACGATAGCAGCTGGTTCAGGGCTTGTCAATCTAGTGTTCCAATAAAAAGTGGCATTCTTGTAGGTTTCTCCTCCAATCAAGGATATATCAAGTCCCTTAAGACAATCTAGCTCAGCTTCCCTGGCTGCTACTCCCAAGCCTAGCACCGATAAAATCACTAATTCCACAGCTTTCATTCTAAAATGACTTTCCTTCCGTTGCCTCATTGCTTTTATACCACTCCATCAACCATCTAACAGGCAAGGGCGTATAGTAAATCTAGAACCCAGCAAGATACCAGCATTGATTGGCTAAAATAAAATACTGACCAATAATATTTTCATAGGTGGTTATATTTTCATAAATTAAATTACATTTCCTTATAACCAGAATTTTAATCTCTAAACAAACATTCTTTAACCCAGGAGCACCCAGTCAGGTCCCGTAGATGTAAAGTTTCCTGTCTGCATGATATATGGTAGCATTGCAATAGAGTCTATTAAGCTTATCATGCTTAGCACCTCAAATCAAAATCTCATCAAATCATTTATCATTCATCAGTACATTACATCTGTGGAATCCGAGTTTAACCTGGGTTTTGCATGAACCCTAAACCTCTAAACAATAAATGAAGATATTATCGCCCAGCAATCAATTAAAACTCCAGGCCCATCATTCTTAATCAAAGATGGAAAGTACGATATGATTTGAAATGTGGGAAGGACTAAGCTGCACAGATTGCCAATAAAGGACAAGTGTTAGAAACCAGATAACATCTAATCTTTTGGGCTGCGCCGGCAAAGCCTCCAGAAACCGCGGCCAGTTTCGGGCTCTGGGACACCTCTTTTAAATAAAGTATTTAAACTGTTTAAAAACTGAACAAGTTCGTCTTGGCTATAGCGGCATAAAGCCGAGCTAGTCGGGGGACACGAAGCATCCCTACTAATATTTGATTGGCCTAGAATGATGTAACCGATCCATGCACGACAATCTTGCCATTACATGCTATTCTTGACTCGATTTAGAAGTTTTTATTAAATGACCACTACAAACTAATTAATTAATATCATAAATAAAAGTGAGTCTGTCTGTCTGGATGTAATGTCCCTCGAGTGGGCTCAAGCCGTCAGGGATTTAACTGAATTTATGTTTCTTTAAATTTTATTTTTAAAAGTTGATGATCAAGCCAAAGACTCGATTTGGCTCATCCCTACATTAATTTATATATAAAAGTGAGTCTATCGGTCTGGATGTAATTTCGCCTCGAGTGGGTTCAAGCCATAAAAGATTTAACTGAATCAATTTTTTTTAAATTTAATTTTGAAAGTTGATAATCAAGCCAAAAGCTCGATTTTACATGCTTATAAGTAACTCCTTGCATATATCTTTAAAAGCATGGAGGTTGGATTAGATTTGATTGAGCAGAGCCTAAATTATTTAAAATGTGACTTTACACTCTCAAGCTTTAAAAAATGTTTATTTAATTTCTTGATTTTTAAAGTATGTGGCTAACCTCATGCGACGGTAGGACACGTCATCTCATAATACACTATCACAAAAATATGTATCTCGAATTTACGCTTTCTCGAAATCATAGTAAAAACACCATTTCAATTTACAGCATTGAGACTATAAAAAATGAGGTTTAAAATTTTAGTTTTTTTGAACTTTAAAAAAGTCCAAAAAATTTAAAAAAATGTATATAAAAACATTTCAAGGCTTAAAAAGACCTCAAGTTTCTAATCTGCAATAAAAAAGGGACAAATTAGAAGCAACAAAGCTACTAAAGGTCAAAAGTCAAAATATACATAAAAATAACCATTTTCATATATTATAACTATGATCTATACTTACAAGATGTATATAATAGTCAAAACACTGAAGAAAAGTAAAAAATGCTAAAATTAACCTGAAAGAAGTGAGAAGATAAAAAAGTTTACTGGGAAAGGGCTCAGGCATTATTAGAAAGAGCAACAGAGATGGCCTGAAGATGCTCAAGCTTTCTATCCTTGGGATAGTAGGCAAGGACCACCTTGCTAATCTCAGTGTACTTTTTCACTGCCTTGGTCTGCTTGGGGGTGGTTGTCCTTGGTCTTCATGCCATTCTTAAAGAGCCGGGCAGAGATGGCCTGCTGTGTTTTCAAGTGAATAAGGATCTTGTTGAATTTGGGCGTCTTGACCCTGACCCTAGTAGCAAAATGGCCGTGTCACCATTCAAGGGAAGAGGTGGTCTTGATCAACCCTTCTTTGACCTGCTTGAAGCAGTTCCAGGTGATTGACTCACTGCCTTTTTAGATGTGGTGTGCTCCTTGAAAAATACCAACATATTGAGTTTCAAAATACTCAATAAAGGGTGCAAAAGCTGCCTGGTTGGCAATGATATAGGGATGGCGGAGGAGGGTGTCATAGAAGGTATTGGTTCCCTTCTTTATTACTAGGGCAGGGAAGCAAAGCACTTGAAGACGTCCTTGGCCTCTTTGATCCCTTCTGTATTGATGAGCTCATGCAGATCGGAGCATTTCTGAAGGTGGTGGTAGAGTGCCTAGTGGAAGTGGAAATAGCACTTATGGGGGGAGCTCTTGGAGACTTTGATAAAAGCATTGGACTGAGTCTTCTCAAAGTAAACTACCAGATATTCATGGTAGGGTAGGCTTTCTGGCTGCTTCTTGGGGTTGGGGGCTTCTTCATCCTGGGAGGGGGTCTTCTTTGTGCACCCTCTAGTCTCCTTGAGCTCCTCTTCTAATGTGGGGAGGATCTCATTCAGTTTGGTCTTCAGGATAGTGAGAGCACAGACATATGTGTCCTACTTCTTATTCAGGATGAAAAAGAAGACCAGGGAAATAACTATATTACCTACCTGCTCATGAATGTTCCAAATCTGGCTAAAGAGCTTTAGGCAAGTGGAAAAAATACTATCTGCAAGCCAGGCCTTGCACTTGAGGAGGTTGCACAAATCCTGAGAGCTTGTAAAGCAGATAATACACTCCTGTGTGTTTGGGCCATCATCATGCAGAAGGAATTGCTCTTCATGGCAGGATAGCTTCTGCTCTTCAGTTAAGATTAACTGGTCAATGGATGCTGAACTGAAGCCTTCAGTGCTTAGAGCATACCTCTGATCAGTGAAGTATCTCTGTAATTTTGAGGCGTCACTAACAGAGGCAAGTTGGGAATCATTGAGGTCAAGGAGGGTGTTGTTCACTACCTCCTTAAATTTTTGGTCCCTGGTAGTGGGTTTTATTTGAAAAAAAACCAGGGATAATTGATATAGGGGATCAAAAGCTCACAACATTTGTGGTCTACAGTTAATGCCTTGAACCTAGTGAACATATAGGTGATGAGCCTTGGTGAACAGCCAAGATTATCACATTTATAGTGATGTTGACAGATGGGTTTTTTTGTCATTGTAATTAAAGCTGTACCCCTTGTACAAAAAACCAGCCTCTCCCTTCTTGGACATAATAGGGTAGCTTTCAGGGAATGTGGTGGGCACAACAAAGGCGCCATTCCTATTGCAAATATTGTGGACAGTGTTTACATCCCAAAGCTCAATTGGATCATCTGCAGGAGCACCAAGTTCATGTTCCTGCTCCTGCCCTGCTCCTCCTCAGGCTCTGATGTGGGATCAGATTAATAATTGAAGTTGAAAAGCTTTTATTGGATATCTCACTGGCCTGTAAGTCTGACCCTCCTGGCGCTTGCAATCTACATATTCCTTGTATATTGTCACAGAGGTGGCAAGAGTAAAATGAAGTTTCTGATAAACCTGCTTCAACTCAGCAGATTGATCAGTTGAAGCTTCCACGTTTCTAACCATCTGAGGACCCACATTGAATAAAGGATTGTGACCCATATTGGCATAGAATGGCAAACTCCTGAGTTGACGTGTGTGGAGCATTATTTTAAGTGAAATCTGCCATGAATAGGTTTGCACACCAATCATCTTGTTGAACATTAGTGTAGAAACGTAGGTAGACCTCCAAACTTTGGTTTAACATCTCTGTTTGTCCATTGGACTGGGGGTGGAAAGCAGTGGAGCGGCAAAGCTTGATTCAAAGAATCCCAGTAAAGGCTTCCCAGAACTGAGCAATGAATTGGGGACCACGATATCTCACTATCTCTATTGTGATGCCATGCAAGGAGAATATTCTATTCACAAACATCCTAGCTGTCTCCACTGAAGTAATTGTGGTTGAGCAGGGAACAAAGTGTGCCGTTTTTGTGAAGCAATCAACCACCAACATGATTGCATTAAACCTGTTAGAATCTGGAAGTTCTCTAATGAAGTCCACCAGAACCGGCGTCCAGGGCCCTGTGGCTGTTTGTAAAGGAACCAACAAACCGGTAGTTGTATTCCTGCTTGCCTTGGAATGAACACATACCAGGCAGTCTCAAACGTAAGCTGCCACCTGTACTGTCAAACCTTTCCACAAAAACTGCCGGCAAATTAACTCCACTGTTTTTTCCCCTGGGTGGCCTGCTTTGGGACAGGAGTATATAAGCCTCCATGATTTTATCCCAAATAGTTTCCTCTGAGACCCACAAGCAACCTTGGTGATATAAAATTGGTCCTATCTTGTGATAACCCTGCAACTGGCCTACCAGATGTGCACATGCTAATTCCAGTAACCTATCATAACCCTTGGACAGAGGCTGCAAAAACTTAACTTTGGAATATAAGTCTAAGTCTGCACCCTTGGTTACAGACATGATAGCAAGAGTAGCAGGCAGAGTTAACACAAAAGGAACCACAGCCTTGTCTGGAATCATAGTGTGCGTGTTAAACTTGACGTCCATACTAGCATCCGGGAGATGGGAAGAATTTCTGCTCAACACATCTGCCAAGTGATTATTGGTTCCCTTAATAAATTCATAGCAGAACTTGTATTGTATCAGATCACCATGCCATCTGGATTGGCGACCCAACAAAACCCTGGGTTGACAATAATACAGAAGAGCTTTATGGTTGGTTCTTACTACAAATGGATGACACATTAACATGAGATGGTGATGCCAATGCTTTAAAGATTTCACTACTGCCAACAATTCCTTATCTTACATCATGTAATTGTGTTCTCAAGCCTCTATCTTGCGGAAGAAATACCCTACAGGTCTCCCAACACCATTGCCAGCAGTCTGCAACAACACACCAGCCACAGCGTATTTAGATGCATCTTTGGAAACCACAAAAGGAAGCTCAGGATCTACATGTCTCAACATAGGTGACAACAACAAAAGAGCCTTGACTGCTGCAAACGCTTCTACGCACTCAGACGTCCAGACCAAGGCTGTCTTCCCGCTAGCTGAATATAAAGGAGCCACTGCTTCCAATAAATGTGTGGTAAACTTCTTTAAGAAAGTACAGATACCTAAAAAGCTACAAAATTGAGATACAGTCACTGGAGTTATATACTTGCAAACTTCTGCCTCCTTATCAGGAGCAATAGTATGACCATCCTCAAAGATATTATTACCCAGGAAGGTAACCTTACATTTGAAGAATTCACACTTACTTTGCTTTATGATCAAATTATCCTGGAGGATACATTCCACCACTGCTGATAGATGGGCCTTATGGGACTCCTCATCCATAGAAAACACCAATATGTTGTTCATGTACTCAATGGCACACACACCCAGGAGATCTCCCAATACTGAATCAATCAACTGCTCAAAGCAAGCAGGAGAATTTTTTAACCCAAAGGGCATAGCACAGAACTGGAATATGCCTTTCTTGGTTCTAAACGCTGTCAACCACTACATCTCCTCTGTAATACTAATCTGGTTGAACACGTTCAACAGATCAAGTTTTGCAAGCACCTTAGCCTTCCCAACACAACAAAAGCTGCACTTTGAGATGCAAAGGATATAATCTGGAATTGTAATGTTGTTCAAATTACCATAATCAACACAAGGGCAAAGAGACCCATCAGATTTTTGAATGAACAATAATGGAGAGCAGATTGACAAAGCCTTCTTAAAGATGTATTTTTTTGCCAACATGTCCCAAGTCCACTCCTCCAAACATGCATCCTCCCTCAAAGTCAAAGGGTAAATAGGAGATGCAATATGAATCAGATTAACGGTAACCTTGAAGTCAAAGTCAAACTAAGTATGTTTGAGAAGAACTTTGCCCCAGATTGCATCAAAAGCCACTGACCAGGGTTGAAGACAGCCAGGTAAATCTGAACTTACAGGCATAGAAGCAGGGATAGAATGGATAGACTGAGATGACTGCTCCAATTATGATATTCTAGTAATGGTATTTGAACTGTGATTCCTGAAAAATGATTTACCTGAAACTGTAAGAATAAAGTGGCAAGCAGAACTGTTTAAAGATAGATGATGAGGATAAATCAAATAAATCACCAACTGCTTTAAAAGCACCAAGCCAAATGGTAGGAAGGGCTGATTGTTTTGCACCAAATCAGTATAGCGGAACACCAATATTAGCACAGAAATGATGGATAGCATTTTGAAAGGTAAATCAGTAAAATACAACATTTGCAAAGCCAGGTACAGGGCAGGCCACTGCACAGTGAGGGATTCCGTAGCCAGCATCAAAAAAGGGTTTATTAGAAATCAACCTCTTGGACCAAAAGACCCAAGTGGTCAAGTATAATGGGGTTTTGGGAAAATTTGATGATTTTATTTTCTCAGTGATAAAAAGCTATCTAGAAACAAGTTTCTAGAATATGATGGGGGAAGTCTTAAGGTGCTTCAGGATGGGGGTGGTGGGGTTTGGCAACATCTGATTGGTTGGCAAGAATATTTTCAGCAGTGGGAGGACCTGCATTAGAATTTGAGTCAATAATGTCATAATTTAAAAAATTCCGGCAACCAGCTGGTCAAGCGCTGCCATCTCCAAATAACGTATAACACGTAATGTTCTTGTCATAATTATTTAGATAAAAATAAGGCAGATTGTCGTGTTTGGCTCCAAGGGACAACATCCTGGAGGACAGGCGGGAAATCTTTATTACAAAAGATTTGAGGTTTGAAGCTAGCCTTGGGTTAGCCTTCAGGGCAAAATTAAGGACATGTACCTTAATTTCCTGGAAAACAAGATGTAAAAGTCCTTTTGGCAGAAAGGACAGGAAAAGCTTGAAGATTATAAAAGCCAACACAAATGTGGATAAACTTGTCTTTATTAGGAGTAATGATTCTACTTTAAATAGTTGACAAGAGGCGGTGATGACTCCATAGGAAGACAGAGTGGCTGAGGGGGTCACGCTGGGATGAGGTCATACCAGGATCAACCACAGACAGGTACAATAATCCAGAATGGGTGTATATTGAACCAGACCCATTTGCAGAAGGCAAAGAATTTCCAAACTTGAAGGCAAAACCAGTCAAATCTTTGCAACTATCAATATTCAAAGGCCAAATCAAAATAGCATTAATATTGCAATTTATGACATCTTTCCCCTCAATATTGAACACAGAAAGTTGATACTTGTGAAGGAATTTGGAGTGAACACAGGCAAAGGGACGACCAGAAGATAGTAGTTTCACAGTGTTCTCGGCGCCTTTCTTGAAGGTGACCTCACAGGGCCCAACCCACAGGGAATCCAGCTTGTGGGCTCTACCACCTGTACAATTTTGGTAGTAGAGAACTTGATTGCCTACTTGGTATTTGGGGAGGGGGGCTCTAGAAGCATTGGATGGAGAGAGCTCCAAAGCCTTAACCTTATAAGCAGTGGAGTAGGCAGTTGCCTGGATGTCAATGATACAGTTGGTTAAGTCTTTCACGTGGGTCTCAGGATCTGCAGACGTATCAAACTTGATCAAAGGGGGCCCCAATATTGAGGGGGTAGTAGCCTTACGTCCATAAAGCATGGCAAAAGGGGATTGACCAGTCACCTGGTGTCTACTAAGGTGGTAGGCAAAGAGGGCAGCAGGGAGGAACATGTCCCAATTGGCAGCGTCAGAGAGCATGAGTTTTCTCATGATGGATACCAGGGTAGAGTTTGCTCGTTCAACAGTTCCATTGGTGGAGGGATTATATGGCGCAGAGAACAACTGGTGAGTCCCCATAGCTTTGAAAATAGAGGTGATGAGGCGAGCATTAAAATTGGTGCCATTTTCTGAGAGCAGGACTTGAGGGCAGCTATGTCAATAAAAAATGTCTTGCAGCAAGAAAGTAGCTGTGGTCCTAGCCATTATATCTTTTGTTGCTCTGGCTTCAACCCATTTGCTAAAGTGGTCTATAGCAACCAGAATAAACCGACATCCTGACCTAGACCGGGGGAAGGGCCCAATAGCATCAATACTCACCGTATGGAAGGCATGCTTTGGAGGGATGAGTTTGAACTGGCGTTAGGACAGACAAGGACGTTAGAGTTGACAGGAATGGCAGGAGGCAAGGACATCAGGGATCAAGAGGTGCATGTTTTCCCAGTAGAAGTTTTTCATAACCAGTCATGAGTCTTGGCTATGCCTCCATGGCCAGTGTCAATGTGAGCTTGGAGGATGATAGCTATCCTCATGCTAGGGCAAACGTAGGGTAGGTAGGCATTGTTAACCTTTTTGAAGAGTTTTCTATCACAAATTATAGTGTCCTTGTATAGGGTCTGTAGGGCCAAGCGGATGTCTTCAGGCTCAGTGGTCCAAGAGTCAGGATATCCTATTAGCTTGTATAGTTGATCAGCATCAGCGGGATGAATAGCCAGGATTGGCATCCTTGACAGGCCATCAGCATTCTGATGTTAGGCCCCAGGACGGTGTATCATAGTGAAATCATACCCTTGTAGACATAGAGCTCAACGCGCTAGTCAACCTTCAGGTTCCTTTAGCTGTTGTAGCCATTTGAGGGAGAAGTGATTGGTGACTACTGTGAAGTGAGTTCCATAGATGTAATGCTGAAACTGCTTTACTGCATGTAGCACCACCAGACATTCCTTCTCAGTGACACTGTAGTTCTTCTTGTGTTTATTGAGGACTCTTGATGAGTAGGCTACAGGCCAATCTACACCTTCATTGTTGAGTTGAGCAAGGATAGCACCCACAGTTACTCCACTAGCGTTGTTATACAAGATGAACTCTTTATCATAATCATGATAGACTAAGATAGGAGCCTCCTTGAGCTTGGCCTTCAGTACTTTGAATGCTTGTTGTTGGCTGTCAGTCCATACAAAGGGGACGTTGCAAAGCAGTTGGACAAGGGGTTTGTTCAGTTCAGCAAAGTCAGGGGTGAACTGTTGGTAGTAGCCCATCATACCAAGGAATACTTGAACCTCTTGAAGATTTGTGGGAGATACCATCTTTTCAATGGCTTCCACCTTGTTATTCATGGGGCAGATTCCAGTCTGAGTAACTTCATGTCCTAGGAACTCAAGACGTTTCTTGAAGAAGGAGCACTTGGAGGGTTTGAGTTTCAATCCAGCCTCACAGATCTTGATAAAGACAGCCTTGAGGTGCTCCAAGTGGTCAGTAAAGGTAGTGCTGAATACAGTGATATCATCAAGGTACATGAGGACACAAGAGAGTTTTAGGTCTCATAAGATGGAGCCCATAGCCTGTTGAAATGTAGCAGGGGCATTGCATAGTCCCTGGGGCATACAAGTGGGTTCAAATAGGCCTTCCAAAGTAATAAGCACAGCCTTTTCTTGATCTTCAGGAGATAATTCAACCTGCCAGTACCCCAAAGCTAGATTCATGGCAGAGAAAAACTTGGAACCACCCAGCTGTCTGAAGCATTGTCAATTCTGGGCAAGGGGTACAAATCTTTCTTAGTGAGAGAGTTCAGGCGGCAAAGGTCCATTATAATGTGATGTCCCCCATCTTTCTTCTTGAGAATCAGTAACAGGGAAGCCCAAGGACTTTGGGAAGAAGCCAGTAACCCAGCGTCCAGAAGTTTCTTGAGTTCTTTTGACACTTGAGCATCTTCCACCCTACTACAGCAATATGGTTTAGCGCAAAAAGGGGGCACATCCCCAGTATTAATCTGATGGATGACTCCTTTAGCTAGGCCATAGCCCATAGGTCCAGAGGCAAAGATGTCACTGAACAATTGAGCAGGTCCAATAATTCTTTTTGTTGAACAGGAGACATTTGAGGGAAATCAGCAGCGGTGAACAAGAAGAGAACTTGAGGATCATCTTCAGGTAGGTTGAAATCACTAAAAGTTCCAAAGGAGTAGAGGGAGGATACTTGTTCTGCTCTAAGTGCACGGCCATGACCTACAACTTGGCCTCTGGTTACTTGCATGGGCAGGGCCGTCAGGTTAGCAAGCAGTAAATGTACAGGCTCTTTGTGGGTTTGGTCTAAAATCCCAGGACACAGGTGAGGCTTGGTACGGCTTAAGGATTCAGGTGAGTAAAGCTCCAAGAAGGACTTTTCAGGTAGCTCATAGGAAATCTGGGAGTCAATCACCACTTGAGAGCCCAGGGAGATGGTGATAGCAGCTGGCGCTAGCAGTGGTACCCCTTCTTCCGCAGGGCAGGAAGGAGGAGGGTTACGCATGTTGGAGGAGTGAGTCCTATACTTGAGTGAGAAGATACCCGTAGGGTACTCAAGCACGCAAGTTTTAAGACGTTTTTCTGAAAGGCGCAGAGGTTCCTCAAAAATAAAATGAACCTCATTTCCCAAGAGCAAAAGGTATCCATTTTGTAGTTTTACAATCCCATTATATTCTTGGAGGAATTGAGTACCAACCAAGAGGTCATAGCTTTTGTTCTCTAGGCCCACAGCGGGGGAAGCAATAAGGAGTTTCCCAAACCTTGTGGGTAGCGCGGAGTAGGCACCAATGACTCAAGTTTGGGCCATGCCAGCTGTGCCATACAACTGCATATAGTCAAGGTCAGGGGCCAACTTAAGTTTCTTCATTAGCTTGGAAGATACCACGTTGACTGGGGAACCCATGTCCAAGATGGCTTTGATCTTAACTTTTTGGATTGATACTTCCACGTGGGTTGTATCTTTCCCAAAGGGAGATAAGACTGCCAACACGTCTTGCGCAGCCTCTAGCTCTTTTTCTCATTTTGCCAGCATACACCGTAACACAGGAATTTCCTTATACATAGTCTGTAGTGGGAGAGATACGGTTACATTTTGGAAGAGGGCTTTGGCTAGCTTGGCTGCTTCCTCAAAAGAATTGACCAAGACAGGAGGGCAATGGGCTTGAGCTAGGTAAGGGCGAGCCACTGTGGACTTAGCTTCACTTGTAGGTACTCAGGAAGTGGTGGTAGTCTTCCCAGAGCAAAGCTTGTATGGTACAGGGATGGTTTCCAGAACAGCCATAACTATCAGAGTCTTCACTATCGGAATCTTCAGGCTCTGAATCACTGGAGAGGTTGTGAAATAGATGAAGGATAGTTGGGCCAGAAGAGGAGGGAGCTTTCTCATTGGAAGGAGGATCATACAGAGACAGGGGAGATTGGTCAGCAGAGAGCGTCTCCGTTTCTAAGCTGACCTCTCTTTTCCCGCCTGTTCCTTGGGATTGCAACCTTCCACTCGGGGATTAGTGCAAGTGGTGTCTAATCTGGCCACAGTTATGGCAGCCTTGTCTCTTAGCCTGTCCACTAGTACCCAGAGTCATAATGCACTGCGTACAAGAGGTGGTCCCAGCATTACTGGCTTTATTCTCACGCACCACTGTACCTCCATGTGTCAAATGCATGTCTTGTAAGAGTGTCTTAATACTCTTCATGGAATTTAGTGAAGCCTTGTGTGCCTTAAAGTGTAGGCATAGAAGCTGGTTCACCTTCAAAGCATTTGAACAAGCCATGTAGGCTTCCCGGGGAGTCAACTGCCAACTAGTAATTAACTACTGGCCTTCAATGTAGAAACAATCTGCAAACTCAGCCAGGGTTTCCGGGTTTGAAAGCAATGTGCATAAATGCATCTTTCTTGACTTCCAAGCTGAGGTCTCCTCCAAACTCTTCAATAAGGAGGTGCTTCATATCCTCCCAAGTGACAATAGAAGGGAGCTTGGGGACCACAACTTCCTGGCAAGTGGGATGGAGGCAGGTAAGGATGTGTTCCTTCTTGAGTTTGTCAGTAGCCCTACACATTGCAGTTTTGTAAATGGTCAGAAAAGCAGCAATGGTAGAGGTTTTGGGATAAAACATCTGCTTGAAGGTTGGCTTATAGTTTGGGTCAATAGAGGAGGACAAGGACTGGCTGTTTTCACCAGGGTTGAGGACATTAATATGAGGGTTTCCCTCAAACTTGGATTCAGCAGCAGGTTGTCTAGCCCAGAGGTGTCAAAGGCTTTCCTCTAAAGTGTCCAAGGTAGAGCTGTTTTTCCCACTGATGTCTCGGGCAGTGGCAGCAGCAGTACCAAATTCATCAATCTAGATTTGTTGTACTGCCAAGGTGCCAGCAATCCCATTGACATGGGTAGCCAGGGAGGTGGTTTGAGCAACCAAAGGGGCAACTTGGCCATTTAGAGTCTCTGTAAAACGGGAGAGGTTTTGGACCTCTCTTTCCAATGTGTCTTGCCTATCAGCTACATCATTTGTCACTTCAGCAAGTTGATCTAGAGAACGCACACAGTAAACCCGGGGTTGACCTTCTAGACCAGGGCAACAACCATGATTGTCATGGTCATGAGTATTAACAACTTCACCTTCCTCTTCATCTTCAGATTCAGATGACAAATCTTCAGAATTAGAGAGGCACTGTCTAAAGTACTTGATTTTACCTTGTAAGGTAGCCACCTGATCAGTGAGGGAGGCAGTACAAGGGTCAGGCATAGGTTTGACTGGAGGGGGGTTCTGCACAGAAGCTTGGCGTTGAGTGGTAGCCTTGAGCTCGGCAATGGCCTCCCATACTTTGGACTAGAAATCAGATGGGGTCTTGACAGGAGGAGCAGGAGGAGTCACCTCAATAGAGGCTACCCTGTCATCCACATAATTTTGCACCTGGTATAGGGTGTTGCCTAGTGAAGCCTTATCTAGACTGCATTGATGCTGTAGGTGGCGGCCCCAAGTATTGACATGAGCTCCTATCAATTTGAGTTGCAAGTTGACATGCTCTCTGAATTGATTGAGTTCACTAACCAGAGCCTCAAAATCCTGCCAATGGTTTAGCAGAAAAGCCTTGATTTGCTCATGCCAGGCTGCCTGATGTTCATCCAATTTGCATAGTTGATCCTTTATGTAACCAGGGAGCAAGAAACAAAGGGAGTTCAGGGAGGCAGTTAAATACTTCTGTGACACTAACAAGTCGCTCTGGTTGTCATAAATACAAGCAAAGAGACTGTGTGACTATTCCTGGTAAGCCATATTTGAGTGTGGTTATTTGAGACGGCAGAGGCTACAGCATCTAACAGTTGGTTTTGGGATCCCAAAGCGAGTTGATGGTGGACTAGGGCAGGTTGGATGAACTGGTTAACCAACACGCCAATAGTATCCATAGATTCCATCAACATGGGAGGAGACCAAAGTCCAAAAGGAAGGAGTACAGGTCTTTGGAGGCGTACTCAGGTTGGAGGCCAGGGATAGAGTGCATGGCTACTGTGCCAGAGTAAAGAAGGGAGCAGGCGGCAGCACAGGCTTGCTCATAGTTGAGAGAGTAAGAAGGAAGGGGGCCTACAAGGGCCCAGGAGACAGAACCAATACCATAGGATTTTCAGGAGTCTTGGTGATGTCTTCTTATAGAGGGGGACTAAAAACTTCCGGTTGATCTGGTACTTTGGAAACAAAGGAAGAGGGACCAGAGAATGCACATGGGAACAGGGTAACCAAGGGGCTTGCAGCCCCTGTAGTGAGCACCATTTTGTTGTGTTTGGCTCCAGGGGACAACATCCTGGAGGACACGGCAGGAAATCTTTATTACAAAAGATTTGAGGTTAAAAGATAGCCTTGGGTTAGCCTTCAGGGCAAAATTAAGGGCATGTACCTTAATTTCCTGGAAAACAAGATGTAAAAGTCCTTTTGGCAGAAAGGACAGGAAAAGCTTGAAGATTATAAAAGCCAACACAAATGTGGATAAACTTGTCTTTATTAGGAGTAATGATTCTACTTTAAATAGTTGACAAGAGGCAGTGATCACTCAATATGAAGACAGAGTGGCTGAGGGGGTCACACTGAGATGAGGTCATACCAGGATCAGACAAGGGAAGGTATGGTATTCTAGAATGGGTGGATATTGGTACAGACCCATTTGCAGAAGGCAAGGAATTTCTGAACTCAAAGGCAAAACCAGTCAAATCTTTGCAACTATCAATATTTGAAGGCCAAATTGAAATAGTATTAATAGCGCAATTTACAACACAGATCAAGATTTTACAGGGCTATTTGGGCAGCCCCAGCCTTGACCCATTTTTTTCAATAACAGCATTTAAGTCATCTATTCTTCTCAAGGGTTTGGCGGTGATTCTTTGCTGATTTCTGGCTTTGTGAGGGTGCACTATCCCTTCCATCTGATTTTCTACCATAAGATCAAAACATTTTATTTAAGGAGGGTTGAAACATTATGATCCTGTCACCAGCCTACCCCCAAGATGATAAGATACACAATAGTAGTGCATGTGGAGAATCTAGCAGTAAAGGATTGACCCGCAATCACAAATGTTACAGGCTTCTTCAACTGGAACAAAGGGAATGTTTGGCAATTTACTCCTCTGACCAGCATGCCAGGATGGTACTTCAACTGCAATAGATCTCCAGTCTCCACACTCATGAAGTTTTTAGAAGCACCCATATCCAACAGAATTACAGGCCTGAAGATAGTTTGACAGTTATCAATGCTAACATAAAACAAGAAGTAACTTGAAGTAGATTTATTTGCTGCAAATGAAGCAATCTTAGCAGAATCTTGCTTCTCTTTGGTGGCCCGGACTGAGGCTAAGGAGGCAGGATGCTACTGAAAATAACGCTCAATCATTTCTTGAACTGCTTCAGGAAGAACAGGGCGGTCACAATCAATAGGGACTAAAGGCAGTTATTTGGATTTGAAAATTGACTACTTATTGGGGAGCATGTGCTGGAGCATAGCCAAAGAGCTTTTGGAAGATGCTGTAATTGCCACCTTATCCACATCTGCAGGTTTGTTCAGAATTGCTAGCTGCAGCTGAGAAGATGCAAAAAAAGAACACTCTCTGCCAGGACTAGACAAAGTTACTGCAGAACATGCACCAGAAAACCATGAACAACAGCAGGGTTGGCCTTGATAACCAACACACCTTGTGTGGTAGCGGACAGATTTGAGACCAGATAAATAATTTTGCTTACCAGGCCCTCAGTTGTGGTTAACAGGGAATCCCAAACTGCCAAGTCCTGGGTATTCTGGTCAACTGCTAGCCACAAAACTGAGAGCTTATTGACTTCAGGGACATCAATTGTGCAACAATAAGCAAGAAAATGAGGAAGGAATATTGACAACAGACTAGTACCCTGATGGAAGGCATACAACTTACAACATACTTTAAGCTCATCAAGAGATACACACACAGTATTTAACATGAGGTAAAAAATGCATTTTCAGTTAAAACCCATGGATTGCGCTCCACCACAGACAACAACCATTCACGTGCATCCACCAAAACCTTAGTCATTATGTGATAAACTTGGGATATGTGACTGAGGGTGGAGCCAGAATAGGATGACAGGGCCAACACAACTTCACACAAAATTTTGTTGGTGGGTGGAGCAGGATAATAATCTGGACATCAAAATAACATGGCACAACAGAACCAGGAAACAGATAAACCAGACTTGACCACTGCCACCAGAGAGGGAAACCACAAATTAAAGAACAGCCCAAAATGAAAGTTCAAGAAGAAGCTGATACAGATGAACATGGTAAACACAGATATCTTGATGGAACAGGAGAAGAGAAACATGATTTCATGGTGAGCTACTTCCAAAAACTCATACATAGAGGAGTTGAGTAATGTGACAGAAATCACTGGATAATATGAAGCCGTTTCTAAATGATGGGGAATTACCACACAAATACAAATAGAATTGATGATTAACCACCAATGCGGCTTTAAATATCTTTTTGTGAAATTTCCAATTGAAACTCCAGGATTAAGTAGAACAATCAATCCTAACCAGAGTAAACCAAGATAAATGACCTGGGAAAGCATCAATGCATTTTCAGCGTATAATTCTGGGCATTGAGAAGTGACGCAATTTTCATTTTCCAGAATGGGGGGAGGAGCTACAAAATCAGCTGGCATGAAATTGACATTTGGCGGCACCGACAACAAAGTTTCAGATTCTGGGCCCCATCTTCCTGAAATGATTCTGTTCAAAATCAGATTGTACAGAATATACTGTAACAACCCAATCACAGGATGCACTTTTTAAAATTTAAAATTAGAACTTGGGATAATTGACTTTTATTGAGTAAATTTAGAAGGACTCAACTCTTAGAGTTGAAACAGGGAAAATTATTCAATATATACCAGAAAAATCAACTAAGCAATATCGCCTGAGTCTTGATCTCCTATTCCTTTGGCATCTTCAAGTAAGTATCTAGTCCAGGTTGCAAAGAACCCTTGTGTGACCAGTTTCTGACAACCATGCTGATAAAGAAGGTTGTATCAAGTGACTCTAAGATTATATTGATTTATTGGCGTCAGCTTGCAAGGGGGAATCAAATTCAAATGGCAAACTGGAGCAACAGTAACCCATTTAATGATCAACTGTTTGATTTAAATCCGTCAAATCAGTTAATTTGGCTAATGGCTTTCCAGCTTTCCAACTTGGGTGAATAATTTTTGGTATTATGGAATCTACTGTCAAGGGTCTGGATGTACAAGTATTCCGGCTATTGCCATCACACCTAACATCCAATCATTGCCCAATTTGATGCCTTTCCAATATACCATTTAACATACCAGAAATGGCAACAAACCAATATACATGACTGTCCAGGTATCCAACAACTCAAACCCATCCAGCACATGACCAGCTCCTGGGTTTGATTGAACTAATATCCCCAACACAGCTAAATCTATATAAGTCTAAAGTATCATCCAATAAAATATACTTCTTCTCTTCCTACTTTTATATTCAAAGCTTCCCCAAAAGGCGGTCCTTATCACTGGTAGCACTACGGTTTTTGACCACGCTGATGAAAGAGAAAATGACTGAACAGAACCCGCCCACCTTTGCCCATGTACACAACCAGGCCACATCCCAGGAGACCTGGAAAACATAATTCTGCGCCCACAACATTGACAAAGATATTCCTAGTGGATGCACCGTATTCAAAGGTCTGGTCATGCCCAAAGCATGTGCCAAGATAATTCAATACAGTCACTCTCTCCAACCACAAACAAACACACAACCACCTATCACAGGTGAAGTTGCCAACACCAAATACATTGTTATTGAAAAGTCCTTTGGTAAAAACAAAGAAAACATCATCAACTGGCTAGACCACACAGCTGCTAAACTCTGCGCCAGCCGCATTCCTCATGAGAAATGGGTCCAGGAAGCCAGCAAGCGCCTATACAAGGCCGCAGCTAACTGGTTTGCCACCTGGGTTGGCTCACAAACCAACAACCAGCTTGAAAACTGGGAAGAGTTCAAAGCCAACATCATCCACAATTTTTGCGTCACTGAATTTCTTCAAGATATTGCAATACAGCTCAGTGATCTTCCTCAGAAGACCACTATCACAGCCTACACCAACAAATTTGAGGAAATACTTTGCAAAATCCAAAACCCAGCACAAGCTGATAATGTACACACCAGAGCATCATTCATCAACAGAATGAAACCCTCTGTTGCTGCCCTCATCCGCCCAGAGGTTAATACCTCCATGCCCACGCTCATTGCTGAAGCCAAGCGCACTGAAAAATGCGCAAACATGGAATATGCTGCACACAACGGCAATTGCTCCTCAGACGGCAATGGCAGAGAAAACGCCAAAAACACCAATCATAACAACAGTAACTCCAATTGCAACAATGGCAATCACAGCCAAAGCGCAAACTGCTCCTGTCCCAAGAAAGAGGACACCACCAAAGTTAACAATGCTGAAGTAGCAACCCACTACAAATCTGACCCCACATTCTCTGACCTCAAAGGTCTCAAAACAGAGGAACAGGGAAAAGAGGAGGGGGAATAGGCTTAAGTGCCCCTGTCTCCCCCCAACTTGACAAGAAGAAGTACCAAGGCACAAACTTTGCTGCTTGCATCCCCAGTGTCCTGCAATCCTCTATTTTTATGAACGTAAAAATTAAAGATTGCTCACAACTTCTTGTCTATCCATGCACTTAAAAATCACATACACATAAAATTTTATTTGACTCTGGTGCACAAAACACTATGGTTAGCAAACCTTTTGTAACCAAGTACAAAATACCAGTTGTCAAATCCAACTTCAAATATGCCAAGATGGCAGACAAATCAAAAGTTCTACTCAAAGGCAAAACAACTCCCTTCAGAATTGACCTCCAAGGCATACAAACTTCCATCAAAGGACTTGTCATGAACAACATAAAATACAACATTGTAGCAGGCATGGACTGGTTTGCCCGAGTGAACCCCAGCTTATGTTGGAAAACAAAAACCATGACAATAAAACACAATGGAGTCAATTTCAACATTCTCAAAGAACCCAACAACCTAATTCTAAGAGATATGGTATTTTTCCAAGTCATAAATCAAGATGACTCTGAACATCTAACCAAAGAAAGTATTCTCCACATAATGAGGTACTCTGAATTTAATAATATACAAACACAAAAGATCCAATGCCAAGTACTTGCAGCACTCCTAAATGAATACACTCATGTATTCAAGGAAGAACTCACAGAGTTACCCCCCAAACAAGAGGTCAAACATGGCATCAACTTGTGCAAAGCCATGCCCAAACCTGCACCCCTCTACAGACTCTCTCTCATGGAGACCCAAACACTTAAAACTCACATTGAGGAAAACCTAGCCAAAGGATTCATTTGTCCGTCTGAATCCCTGTGGGGGCATTGGTGTTCTTTGTAGAGAATAAAGAAGGATCACTTTGCTTAGTTACTGACTACAGAGCACTAAACGCAAGTACAGTAAAAAATAAATACCCACTTCCCCTCATAGAAGACCTATTTGCAAGGCTCTCCAGAGCAAAAAATTTCTTGAAAATTGACCTCACATCTGGTTATAACCAAGTTGAAGTCAAAGAGAAGGATATACCAAAGATCGTGTTCCGCACGCAATTTGGGTTGTTTGAATGTAAAGTAATGAACTTTGGGATGACCAACACTCCCGCAACGTTTGTCACTATGACAAACCAAGAACTAAACGGTCTCTCAAACACATTATGTTATCTTGACAACATCATCATATTTTCAAAAACAAAAGAGGAACACCTCACGCATGTCTGCAAGATACTCAATCAACTTGCAAAGCACAAACTATACGCTAAGCCTAGTAAGTACCAATTTATGGAAAAGGAACTCTTGTTCTTGAGCCACATTGTCTCTGAAAGTGGCATCAAAGCAGACCCAGATAAAATTAAAGCCATAAATAACATGCAACACCCCACATCCCTGAAACAAGTAAGATGCTTTCATGGTATGGTAGCTTACCTAAGGAAATATATCAAAGACTGTGGAAGTCTCACCGCACCAATCAATGACCTAATCAAAGGTAATGCCAAAAAGAAGTTTATCTGGACACCAGAATGCAACAAGAATTTCCATTTATTAAAATAAGCTCTGATTGAAGCACCAATCTTGCAATATACTAACAATAACAGGTGCTATGAGCTTGAGTCAGATGCAAGTGACACCGCCATTGGTGCAGTCCTACGCATCCGCCAGCCAGGGCAGCAAGATTTTCTGCCAGTATGTTACAAAAGCAGAAAACTAACAAACACTGAGCAAAGGTACCCAATACACGATGAAGAATTGCTAGCAATATATCACACATGCAAAAATGGCAATGTTATCTTGAAGGACACTTAACTGTCTGAGTGCTAACTGGCCACAAATCCTTAATCTATTTCAAAACTCAGAATGCACTTGCGCGGCGCCAAGCCAAATGGATGTCCTTGCTGGAACAGCTTAACCTGGACATCCAATACAAAAAGGGGTCAGAGCTGGTCACAGACAATGCTCTCTCTAGGCTATGCCAGCCAAGAGAGGATCACCCTGACCACCTGGAACCTGACTGGCCCAACCTATACAACACTGAGTACAAGATAAAAGGAAAGGATCCCTCCACACATCAACTAACCCATGATACACTAGTAAGGAATGAAAAACATTTCCACATATCAAATGGCACGGTATACCAAATCATCAAGGATAAACACACTCCATACATCCCACTCGCACAAAGAGTCAACACTATACTAAGACACCATTGTCTGCTAAGACACACAAAGGCTAACAACCTATACCGCACACTAAAAGAGATAGTATGGTGGCCCAACCTCAAACAGGATATAGTTGATGTTCTGAAAAAGTGCACAGTGTGTGAAAAATGCGCCAGCACCAAGGCGCCACAGTCAACAGTCAACCCAGTACCTGACTCTGAACCATTTAAGGTTTGGGGACTGGACGTAGTGGGCCTCTTCCCAGAAACAAAAACAAACCAACATTTCTTAATTGTAGCTATTGACTTTGCCACACGCTGGCCCATCTGCTGGGCAACAAAGAACCACAAAGCAGAAGCCATCAACTGTTTCATTAACAAAGCAATCATAGCCAACTACAGCACATCAGACTACATTATAACAGATGGAGCAAAGGAGCTAACAGGCCACATAGTAAACAACAATCTAAAAACAAAGAACATCAAACACTCCACAACCTTGCCCTACAGGCCACAGGCCAACGGCAGAGTTGAACGCCTTAACAGCAGCCTTATTAGAACCCTGGAGAAAATAATGTATGGCAAAGCTAAAGACACATGGTTGCTATACGTGAAACATGCATTACTAGTATCCTGGGTTTGTACCAATCAAGGGACAGGCTACTCACCGTTTGAACTAACATACAGATATAAACCAGAGATAGTTACCCGCAACAAGCAACCACACATAAAGATCCCCCAGGGAAACCCCCACAGTAGAAAAGAAACCAGCTCAACAACACATATGCCTCAAAGCCAAACTGTCTGATATAAAGAGACTCAAAACTCAAAAGGTAAACTCAACAGAGGACCCACTCCCCATCAACTCCCCCCGTCTGGGTCCTAGCCAGGAACAGAAAGAAACTAGACTCAGTACATAGGGGACCAGGAAGAATCATCAGATACCAACCAGACAGGAACACCTACCTGGTTAAGTTCCAGGGTGCCAAAGAGCCCATCATCAAAAAGTACCACAGATCTTGCCTCTGCCCTAGCAAAGAAGAACACTTGACCCAGTTAGTGCCCACTAGTAAACAGCTCCAGGAACATCAGGCGGCAGCCGTCAAGACAAAGCCCCCTCCTGATGTACCCAAGTAACCCCTTAAGGGGGGGTGTCAAGGGTCTAGATGTAAAAGTATTCTAGCTATTGCCATCACACCTAACATCCAGTCATTGCCCAATTTAGTGCCTTTCCAATATACCATTTTTTTAAAATTATCAAGGCTTTTGCCTTTCTAATATACCATTTGACATACTGCAAATGGTAATAAATCAATATTACATGACTGTCCAGGTATCCAACAACTCAAACCCATCCAGCACATGTCCAGCCCCTGGGTTTGGTCCAGCACATATCCCTGCTACAGCTAAATCTATATAAGTCTAAAGTATCATCCAATAAAATATACTTCTTCTCTTCCTACTTTTATATTTGAAGCTTCCCCAAAAGGCTCTCCTTATCACTACTGTGACAGTTATCATTTTCTTCTTGAGTCTCTGTAATGCATACAAATACATGGTCCCAAAGAAATTGGACAACTGTGTCAGGGTAAATTTGGTGATTGACCCTTCTTGCTTGATGGTCAACACAGAGGAACTCAGCCCATGTGAAGGTTGTTTTTTTGAAGCCAATCCAAGACAAGTACCAATTGAATCTGGGGAAGTCAATGAAAGGTCCTTGGATGATGAAGTAAAGGGTTTCCAGAGTGATAGGGAAGGGGGCTGTTTCCTTTGTAATAATAATATGATTTTGTTGGCGAAAACAACATTCTTAATCCACAAATGATTAATGGCTAGCTTGAACTTGTTCACAAAATGGTTGTCATTAAGGGGCCTGTCTGCGCCTGAGTCCAAGAGTGCTGAACCTGTGTAGCTTTGAAAATGGAAACGGTAAGACATAAGTTTATTGTGATGTCTGGTAATGGTGTAGAGTATCAGGTCTCCTAAAGGAACCTGGATCATTGGGCATTGGTCTACATCTTTGAGGCAGTATTCATTGTTAGCAAGTTAGAGTTGTGCGGGGTGAGCTTGGCTTGCTTAGTGCTCTCCCCAGGCTTTTTCCTTGTCTTGATTGTCTTGTGTGGTAGTGATGCGGAAATGGGTACAGTTTGACTGGCTGTTGTTCCCATTCCCATGTCCATTTGAACCTGCAGGTTTGTGGTTTGCATTGCTGCTGTTGTTCCCAGGGGGTGGGCAATTGGAACGCCCAGCTGGGTGAGAATTTTTGGGTTGCTCTCTCTTTCCAGTTTGCGCCTTGTGGAGAGTGTTGGAAGTTTGTTTGGATTTCTCTGCTTTAAAATACAGACTTTGTAAATTGGTCACTTGGTCCAAGCTCACATGTCTCATTACGTGCAACTTGAGAGCGTTGTAGTACATGAGGTTTGTGGTTGGAGTTTCAAAAGCCATGTTGGAGGGGGCACATAGTCAGAGTTCCTTGTAAGCGCAGGTGAGCTCCTTTACAGTGCCAATCTGGGTCAAGTTCTTTACTTGGAAGATGATCATGAGTGAGGTGTCCTTCAGTACAAATCTTACCAAGAAGTCTTGCTTAAAGGTGTCCCAATCCTTCTTGGTGTGATCCTCATGCCACTTGTTGCACCAGGTACCATTATCATGTATCAATTGGATGGAGATATCTGAAATCCAGAACGCGTGGAGCATTCTATTTGCTCCTGTTTGTTCTGGGAAGATTGGATCCAAGCTGTGGCATTGTTGAAGTTAGCACCTGCAAAAAACTCCAAGGCGGCACTGCAAAGTTGCTGCTACATGAGCGGACATGATACTTTTGTCTGTCATTCAAGGCATAGCATGAGCCTAGAAAAATCCTTAGGCAGATAGGGCGTTGAAGGTGGGGATTGGCATCACCATGTTCTGGTACAGTACATAAACTTATGGTATTTTGGTCCCTGTGTATAGGGTGTCCAGTCCACAGGGAGTCTGGACATGATTCTTTTGTATATTTATTGACCACAGCAAGTAAAGACAGCAGGAGGAATTTTGAAAAGAAACGTAGTATAGAGATACTACCTGTGCTATCAATGTTGTAACAGTAGTGTTTTAGCAGTGTGAAAACAAAGGGTTTGACCCCCTGAAAAGGGTTTGACTAAGCGGGTTTGTGATCTGCAATTTGACTTCCCAGTGACCTGTAGCCAAATGTGAAAGTCAACTTGAATTCTCATAAACAGCAACATGAGCAAATGATGATCCCATATGTTGGATGCCTCAATTTAGTCTTTGACTTATTACCAGTATCAAGCCATCCCCTAATCATACAACCAAGTGATCAACACAATATTGTTCCTGATATCCACAATTCACAACAACTATATAATAGTTATCTCTCAATAAAGAATACTATTTATTTTGCATTTATTTTTCCACTTGTAACTCTGCTAAAACAGCACAGTTACAACATTGGTAGAACATGTAGAATTTCCATCCTATCTTCCTTTTAAAAATTATCTCTTGTTGCCTGTAGCCACTGTGGTCAACAAATATACAAAAGAATTATCTCCAGGCTCCTTGTGAACTGGACGCCCTACACACCTGGGATCAAAAACCCAGAAGGGTATGTACTGTACCAGAACATAGTGATGCCAGTCCCTGCCTTCAACACCTTATCAGCTCAGGATTTCTTCCAAAACCCTACTATCACAGCCTGAGTTGTTGAAAAAAGTATCATGCCCGCCCATGTAGCCCAAATCAGCACAGTGCCACCCTGGAATAATTTGCAGGAGCAAATGACAACAACACCACTTCACAGATTCAATCTTCTCTAAGAAAAATGATACAAATAGAATGCCCCAAATGCTTTTTGATTGCAAAGATATCCATTTGCCTTACTCACAATGCAGGCACCTGGTGCAACAAGTGGCACAAAGACCACACCAAGAAGGACTGAGACACATTCAAACAAGAATTTCTGGCAAGACTTGTGATGAAGGACACAGCCCTCATAATTGTCTACCAAGTAAATAACTTAACAAAAACTGGTACAGAAATAAGCTTACTTGAGCAAACAAGGAACTC
Source organism: Entomophthora muscae (assembly GCA_014839935.2). NCBI lineage: Eukaryota > Fungi > Entomophthoromycota > Entomophthoromycetes > Entomophthorales > Entomophthoraceae > Entomophthora > Entomophthora muscae. Next base: position 140,133 of record QTSX02000114.1, read on the forward strand.
TGTCTACAAGCTCCCTCAGATATGATGATTGACAGCCCAGCCACACACCTCATGTACTATGATACCCTCAAGCCGCATGTAATGAGGTATGTGAACCTCTGACAAAGTAACCAACTTGCAAAGCTTGTACCATGAAGCAGAGAAAGCAGAATAAATGGCTAATGCGCTACACAAGGCGCAAAACAAAAAAAGAGAGAGACCTAAAGACTCCCATTCCTCAGGACGCTCTAGTTGCCCTCCATTTAACAATTATAACCATACAAACAAATAAACTTTGGGCTCCAATGGCCATAGTAATGGGAAAAATGACCAGTCCAATTGCACTCACTGTTGTGTTCTGAGGCGCGGCACAGATAACCAACATGAAATCTTAACCTTAGGATTGGATTTATACTAAAACTTGGTTAGTTAGCAGGGAAGGTGAAGCGGTTAACTTATGGCCCTGAAATATATCTCTCTACTAGTTGTGGCTAGAGAAAGGCAACAAAGTCATTATGACACAAAGACAAAAATGTGAATAGAACTTAGATTTTATTGTAGATAGTGAAATGAAATATATACTGTTCTGCTTTACCACAAAACAGTACATGGACAGTAGGATCATGAACACCAGTATTAGTGGGGCAAGTAAGTTGCAGAGAAACAGGTAACCAAACACTTGAACTTCCTACTTTGGAAGTAAAACCATTTCAAGGGAAGAACACAAAAGCAAGGGATTTGCCCTCAAAATAACCCAACAAAGGCAAAATTGACAAAGCGTAAATATTGGCATTCACATCATTGCCCCCCTCTAGATTGGCCTTTGGAGGGTAATACTTGCAGAGGAACTTGGCATGAACTTAGACAAAAGGTCAACCACTGGAGAGTAGCTTCACTGTGTAATTAGACCCACATTTGAAAGTTACTTCTAAAGGCCCAATCCACAAATTTTCCAGCTTATGGGCACAACCTCTCACTCTATGCTAATAGTAAAGGACATGATCTCCAACAAAGAAATTGGGTAAGGGAGAGCATCCAGCATTGTCAGAAGAAAGTTCTAACATCTTGGTTGTGTATACAGAAGTGTAGGCAGTGGCCTGGATGTCAATTATGTGGGTAACCAAATTTTTGATATGGGCATCAGGATCCATGGCCTCATCAAAGGAGAGCAGGGGGGCAGAAGCAACGGGGTGGTGGCCTCACACCCGTATAACATAGCAAAAGGAGAGTAGCCAGTGACACAGTGTTTACTGAGGCAGTAGGCAAAAAGAGCAGCGGACAGGTACTGGTCCCAGTTATCATCATCAGAGTAGGTTAACTTCCACATGATGGAAACCAAGGTAGAATTAGTGCGTTCCACAGTCCTGTTAGTAGCAAGGTTGTAGGGAGCCAAGAAGAATTGGTGGGACCCCAAAGCTTTGATGACAGAATTCATTAATTTTGCATTGAAATTATTTCTAATGTTAGACAGTAACACTTGAGGGCAGTCATGGCAATAGAACACATCCTGTAGTAGAAAGGTGGCGGTAGTTTTAGCTGTGATATCCTTGCTAGAACAAGCTTCCTACACCGTGCTTAAATGATCAACAGCAATCAAGATGAATTGGCAACCAGAGCGCAAGCAGGAAGAGGTCCTACGGCGCCAATGCTGACCATATAGAAAGCATGCTGTGGAGGGACTAACTTGAACTCATGAGAAGCACCTCAGGGAGGCTATAATTAGAAGTTGCAACAGCTAGCAATGACAAAAGGAATCAGCAGTCAGAGATTCTCTCATTAATAGTTCTTCTGGAGCCAATCATAGGTCTTGGCAATTCTCCATGACCAGTCTCTTTATAAGCCTGGAGTATCAATAAAAGGAAAAGTCTGGGATGTACACAGGGCAGGTATTGATCACACACCTTCTTGAAGAGCTGGTTGTCCTGTATTAGGGTGTTCTTGGGTAGCTTAGTCAGTGCAGTTTGTACCTCTTCAGTCTTTTTTCCCAAGAGGAAGAATACTCAATCAGTTCATACAATTGATCAGCTTCTGCAGGGTGTAGAGCAAGGATAGGCATTTGAAACAACTCATCTGTGTTTTGGTGCTGGATTCCGGGGCAATGTAGCACAGTGAAATAATAGTTTTGTAGGAGAAGGACCCATCTAGCTAATTGTCCTTAGGTTCTTTGAGTTGCTGTAACCACTTAAGCAAAGCATGATAAGTGACCACAGTGAAATGAGTGCCATAAAAATAATGGCAAAATTGTTTAACAGCATGTAATACAGCAAGACATTCCTTCTCAGTGACACTATAGTTCTTCTCATGCTTATTGAGGACACAATACATATATGCTATGGGATGATCTACTCCTTCATCATCTAGTTGAGCCAGGATGGCTCCACCAGCTAGGTCACTAGCATTGGTGTAAAGGATAAACTCCTTATCATAGTCATGATACAACAGGATGGGAGCCTATTTTATTTTTGCTTAAGAGTGTCACAAGTGACAAACTCCTGTTGATCATGCTTGCTGGGAAACCTCAACTACGGGACTCAAACCCTGGTACCTTGCGGGCTGCCAGCCTGCAGGACCAGCTGACTGGCTGCCTGCGGATTTTTGGGCTCAAACTAGAGCAGGATTTGACTTAAGAGAATCCCCTAAAACTTGATGAGTCAAAATCACCTACATTAACACTCCCCACGTTAAAGGTTCCTGTTAACTCAACCAATCAGCAGGCGGGCCAAGCCATAGACCCTGAAATAACTTGGGCCACCACAAAAGGGGAAACAAATAAACTTCCTATAGAACGCAGGCCGCCCAGAGATGACCAACCCCATGACCTGATAAGAAAATTTGAGTATTATCAGTTCAAACCAGCCAATGAATTAACTCCTGAAAAGGATGCCACCAAGGACAGAAAAAACCTGGTAGACAGTAGCACCTGGGCCAAAAAAATTTGTAAAAGTTTACCCATGGCAGATGGGCATACTTATACCCTGGACCACCAGGAAGTTTCCCATTGCCATTCTTGCAATAAAGTGACATGAAACTTTGGTTCAACCAGGTTATTCCATATTTGATTTTAGTTCTATTTCATTTGCAGTCTACCTCTTGCGGCTCCGTACCTCACACCCATCAACCCCAAGAAACCGCAGACCAGCCACCCAAACTATATTGTCCACCAGGAGCTCCATTTGGCCTGGTACATTTCACTGATTAACCACCCAACCCGGCGTATTCAGAGTTCACACTAGAGGAAATCCTAATCTATGACCCTGAGGCTAGAACTAGAGAGACAGAGACCATTTATAGAGAGGGCACCAAAATCATCAGACCTCCTCTGCTATTCTGCAACAAATACAACTACCTGCGCACATATTTGGTTCCCATGACACCACCTCTCACCCCGCGGCCCAACCGCCCACAAGAATCTGTTGTAGCCACTGAATACACTTCCACTCAGATATTTGGAGTGATGTATTTCATGCTTACCAGCTTAATTTATTCAATGGTACCTGTAAGCAGACCTTGGGCCCTCCTGGAAAAATTGTTATCTTATATTGTAAAGTTATTACCAATCTTGTGGTGGGCCCTTCCTGCTGGGCCCACAGGCCACCCACTTGCAAGTTCCCAAGAACCCCCCATGTGACCGTACCACAGTCACTGCTGAGTATTTAGCCAAAGAAATGCTCCAAAATATAAAGATGTTCTATTTTTGTTGCTTATTACATATAGATAGGTTTGTCTGGAATTCTTGAGGAAAAGGTTCCTAGAAACTGGATATCTATGTTTAATAAAAGAACAGAATATGGATGTTTAGTTAGGTTAGGCTAACTAAAAGAATTGAGGCAAGATTGGCCAAATCAATCTTGGAGACTAGGCGTCTCAAAATGGGTTAGTTAATCAGGAAGATTGATTAATAAATACAGGATTTAATTATATTAATATGGTCTTGACTTTGTCAAGAAGTTTGGTTAAGGTTAACCATGGTAAAACCCCCGGAATTTGGGTTAAAAGTGCTGTGTTGGCAAATTTATTGGGTTAGAGGCGCGCCTAATGAATTCAAGATGCGCCAGGGCGCTGCTATCAAATTTTCTCAGGCGCCGCCTGGGGAAATTGCTGGGCGCCGCGGTGGCGCCTGGTTTGAGTTTCAAAGCAGTTTAATGGGTTTTAAAGGCAAAAAACCATTAAATGCAAAAATAACTAAATAAAGGCAAGGATGCCTAGGAATTCAGGTTTGATCAGCTGGTTCCCAGTTGGAACACCGATAGCTGAGTTAAGGATGTGCAATCCACAGAGTTTTGGTGCTGGGAGCTGGGGAAGCTCCATGCCAAATTGGTACATTGGGTTGAATGGAGTCAGGTGACTTCTGCCCATTGTAGGTCAATTCTCATAGGTGAGAATTGTTGGTGATCTTTCAGGTAAAGATCTATGTTGGATGACTTGAATGTCAAAGACCACGTGACACAAATCATTGGTTGATTAAGGAACCAGAGGGGTTTTCAGCTGTGTACGCCCCAAATGGTATATAAACAAAAACAGTTAAACATTAATAAAATATATTCATTGTTGGTTTTGACGCTTTCCCCTCACCTATTTTTAAATCATCATGCCTTTTTTGTTAAAATTTGAGAGAGCCAAGTCTGGGGTCCTTTGTGTGGAAACTGCTGCCGCAAGAAAGGAGGTTCCTAAAAGTACATTGGAAGTAGCTTGGACCTGCCTGGAGGTCACTAAGACTGTTCCTACCAAATCTTTAGTAGAAGTAAAGGCTGCGTTCAAAGAGCTGTATTCCAATTACTTTGCAAAGGAAGGGACTCCCATCCAAGGCAACCAAAATTTATGCTTGGGATGCTTGGAACTTGTTGGTAAGATGGGATGAAATCTTGCAACAATTAAAAGATATGGTGAATCATGAAATTGAGGCGTTGAGAGCACAAGAGGAAAAAAGCATTGAAATCATGGCTTGTTGGCAGGATGACAATAAAGTGTTATCCGAGAAAATTGCCTCCCTGGAGGCAAAGCTCCTCAAAGCTTTGTCCCAGGAAGGTAACAGCAATAAGAGTCAAGGGCAGGATGATGGCAGTATGGACTGGTTAAGCCTGGATCTGTCACACCTCACAGGCTGGATCCCTGACAAAGAGTCTCCAAAGCCTGTTGCTGACTAGTGGTTCATAAAAGGGGACTTTGCATAAAAATTGGACCAAAGGCTCACTAGTATTGGCAAAAACAGGGATAAACTGTCTATAATAGCCATCATGCCCAAAAAGACTTGAACTTCAAAAAGGTTAGTAGGAGGAAGCATTTTGTCAATAGCCTCAACTTTCTTGGTCATAGGTTGGATACCTGCATGAGTTTCTTCATGACCCAAGTATTCAAGGCGCTCCTTGAAGAAAGCACACTTAGACAGTTTAAACTTGAAGCCAGCCTCTTGAATATTAAGGAATACTTTCTTTAGGTGGGCCAGATGATATGAAAAGATTGCACTGAAGACATTTATATCATCCAAATCACCAGGACACATGAGAGCTTCAAGTCACAGAGTATGGTGTCAGGATTTTCCTTTTATTTTATCCTTCTGCTAGTATTTACATTTACTACAATTGGTTCATCTCACTATTCTTTAGTTTAAGAACTTCAATATTTCAATCCCTCTATATATCCTCCCTCATTTCCTTACTTTCTGGTTCAAATTAAACTAAATTAATGATTAGTTTTCATTTTCAAACTTACCTTTTCTTTGCAAACAAGATTTGAACCCAGTACCTATATGCTAAGTTAGTTTAAACAGGCCTGAAACCAATTACCTTATTTCTTTTGCTCTGATTCCCTTCCTGCTTATGCCAGCAGCTTTGGACTAAGTTTTCCTGTTCTTCTTCTTCTGCTCTTCTTGGTTTAAGAAAACAATTAACCACCAGCTTACCTGTTCTTCTTCTTTACCTTGCTTTAACTTTTTTAAGTTAGGATAACTGAAAACATGTGCTTGTGGTTTGTGAGATCAGGCTGATTGACCACAAATAATCAGGTTAATCATTGCACACAGATCTTAATCAGTTACACGCCGTATTATCACTGATCATCATTATATTAATACATATGGCAGTTATACGCTGTGTAATTGCTAGTTTATTATAATAGATGTAACAGTTATACTCTGTATTATCATTTGGTTATTACTTAATCAAGTGTAGTTATTATACGCCGTGTAATTGTTAGTTTATTATGATAGATGTACAATTATACACTGTATTATCACTGATTGTCCCAATGTGATGTGATTATACGCTGTTATTGCTTGCTTGCTTTATTATAATTGATGTAACTATTATACACCGTATAAACGTTAGCCAATATAGTGAATATCACTGATTACACAGCGTGTAATCACTAAATCATCAATTGTATATCACCTATTCTACCCTACTAGATGTTGTATCAACCCAACCCCAAACAGCCTGATGGACGTATATGTTCATATCAAACAAGTGATATACAAGTGGCTAAGAAATACCGAGTTTGTATCAGCATTACATGGCGTATAATTGGGTTCCTTATTGGTTTGGGTCAGTATTACACAGCAGATAATCCTTTGATTCACTAATGGATTGAGTCTGCTATTATATGGCGTATAATTCCTTATTTGACTTGTTGCATTAATAAGCAGAAGGTTTGCCAACCAGAAAAGGATCACTGATTAAACCCTGCAAATGGAATACCAGAATTCTACCTTCCAATGTAAGAGGGTTGAACAGGGACAATTTCTAAGCACCAACTAAATACGGCGTAGTTTCCCAGCGCAATAATAGGCGTGTAAGATACAGCCAATTGATAAATGACAGCAGGCTAGCTCAAGAAGAGTGTAAGCTGTAGCTGAAGTTCCATGGACGCCTGCTAAGGCCAGTAGCATATCATGTGCCAAGAACAGCCAATCAGGATGGGCGTAGCCAGCAAAGATAGACCTATTGCAAAGGTAGCCACTGAGAACTGCCTGAAAGGAAAAGAAGAATGATTGTTGCAGTATCTATTGATATAGACACCTGAAAGGAGAAAAAGTTCATAGTTACACCTGGATAGATTGCAGCCGCTGGCTAGATTGTACTCCAGTATCAATAAATGTAATTATATTCAAAGTTCTATTCTATTGTAGTCTGTAGTGCTCTTGCATAGGATTAGGTAGAGTACATTGGCAAGGCTAACATCTATCTGTAGCTTTGAACATACCAGCAATATCACAAGTTGCTCAACATGGTTGGCCCTCATTCCTAAACCCAACTAACTACCTTTGGTTAGTCACCATATTATTTATCTTTACCTCAAAAACCCAGACTTGAATAAAAGCCTTAGTTTTACTCAGTCTCAAATTAAGTTGAGATTGTTTGACTTGCACCCCAAAAAGTTACTTGTTAGGTTTTGTGGCTTGTGTTTTCCTCTCCCATCTTTATTCTTAGCTTCCATTTTAGTTTCATGATTCATTTTTACTATATCTTTTTTTCAGTTAGGCAACTTTTATAGTGGTACTCACAATTTAATTGTTGATAGTTTCAATCCCCCTGCTAGTGCTGATCATTTCCCAGACTAAGAAATAGACTTTTTAACAAAATTTTCAGTCATTAAGACTGGTCTTTATTTTATTTTCTTAGGTTTAATAAATTGCCTCAGTCCTTTTTTCACTTAATATAAGCTCTTAGGAGCTTTAGTGCAGTTATTGTTGCAAACCTTGCCTACCTTTTTGTACTTGACAAATATAAAAATTCTTGATTTAAAGGCCTTAGTTTACAATAATTTACTCCAAGCCTTCAGACCTTACATGTTGTGAATGCCAATATTCACGCTTTATCAATTTTGACTTTGTTGGGTTATTTCAAGGACAAATTACTCTCTTTTGCTTTTGCCTCTCAAAATTAGTCTATATCCAAACTGGGAAATACAATTTTTTGGTTTCCTGACTCTGTGCAACGCACTTGTTCCACTAATGATTGTGGCAAGTGATCCTACCATCCTGGTATTGTTTTGTGGTATTATAAACCATTATATATTACATTTCCTATTCACCAATAAAAATCAAGCTCTATTCAAATTTTTGTCTTTGTGTCTTCCAGTACTTTGGCGCCTCTTTCTAGCCACAACTAGCAGAGATTATTCATCCAGGGCCACAAGGTAATTGAATAGCCTTCCCTGCTGTCTAACTAAGACTTATTACAAATCCAATCCTAAGGTTAGGATTCCCCGTTGTGTGTCTGTGTGGTGCCTCAGAACACAACAAAAATGGTGCTCACTACAGGGGCTGTAAGCCCCTCAGTTATCCCTTTTGCATCCATGTTTTTAGGTCCTTTGCTTCCGCCTATACAAGAGCCAACTTCACCTGAAATTACCAGCCCTCCTATTGAGGAAGACATTGTAGACCTGCCTATTATCCCTACTGTACTGAACCTTGGGAATGATCCCTGCCTAGTTGCTTACCCCATGGATACCCCTGACTTAGAACAAGTCATGGCAGTAGCTCTTGGGATAGCCCGTGAAGGAGCCATCTTTTGCCTTCAGTTGCAATTCAGTTGGGCTGAATACTACAAATTGATTGTGGCTCTGTAATTTCCACAGCATCTTCTCTCAGCGGCTGGCTCTGCTGAGCAACCATTGTCATCCTTCATACAACTTAACTTAGCCCACCATCAAATGGTGTTAGGGCTCCACGTTCAGGAGATTTCATCCATATAAGCAGCTGTCACAAACCACTGGGATCAATTCGCTGCCTATCAACAAGTGATCCACTCCATGTTTTCCTTGGTGTCAGACAATCAGTGTGACTCTGCCACTTCTCAAACCCGCTTGGTTGATTCCATTGAGAAAATGCGCCAGTTCATCCCTGAATACGTCAGGGAGCGTCTACATGAGTTTCACCAGTTGGAACAGCCCTGGCAAACCCAAATAGATTCCACACTGAACACCTATATAACAGGGACTTTAAACAACTTGTACAGAAGCTTAATAAATTCAGCGCTTACTCCTTTGAGCAACTGCAACAGGTAGCAGACCTTGCTGCTAAAGACCTTTGTGAACTCAGTATAGCGTTTGAGCAAGAGAGAGCTGCCACTGCTACTGCTATAGCCAAACTCCAGAGTCAAGTAAATGAACTAGCTACACCCAAGCCATATGTTCTGCCCTCTACCCCTTCTGATGATTTGGCAGATCAAGAACCAAGAATATGGGACGCTATTTGAGAGCTACATATGACTACTCACAGTCAGGGACGTCCTGCTGAAGCTCCTCAACCTGACCCTCAGGTGCTTGAATTGACTGCTCAAGTTGCGGAGCTACAGCATGAATTTGCTGCCCTATGTGAAATGGTGGCAAATGCTGCTAGTCCAGTTGGGGTTGTTGATGAAGATGGTTGCTGCCTGGCTTACCAGGAGCTCCTTGAATCCAATGCGCTAGGGAACTAATTGCCCTAGCTAACAAGGTGGATCAATTGAAGCGGGACCATACTGAGCTGGATAGAGACATACAAGAGACGATTGATGTGATTGACTCTGTGAATGATATGCTTGCCCCTTGCCTCTCAGTAGAGCCATCCCTTACTTCCCGACTGGCTGAACTCTCCACAATAGTGCCCACCCAAGATCAACACTTAGATGCTACTGCACAACAGACCACTCTAGCTAATGATATGGGTGCCTGCGCTGTTGAGACTCTTACCACCCTTGAAGAAAGTATTTGCCAGCTATGGGCTAGACAACCCCCCTTGGAATCTGAGGCAGAGTTTTCCCCACATATCAATGTACTTAATAGCAACAATGATGGTCCAACTCCTGAAGCACATTTCAAGCTTACTTTTAAGCAGGTCTTCAATCCCAAAACCTTGACTATTGCAGCTTTACTAACTATATATGAAACTGCCATGAGACAAGCATTGGATGAGGTTAAGAAGGAACATATTTTGACCTGTCTACATCCTACTTGCCAAGAGGTGGTGGTGCCTGAGCTGCCCACCATTGAGACTTGGGAAGATATGAAGCAGCTTCTGATTGAAAAATTTGGTGGTGATCTTAGTTTAGAAGTGAAGAAGGACGCCTTCATGCACATTGCTTTAAAAACTAAGGAGACCCTAGCTGAATTTGCAGATAGATTCTACATGAAAGGGCAGCAACTGATAACGAGCAGACAATTGACAGCTCATGAAGCCTACATGGCTTGTGCTCAGCCCTCAAGGTTAACCAGCTTCTGTGCCTCAATTTTAAAGCCCATAAAGCTATGCTTTCCTCTATGAAGAGCATAAAGACGCTGTTGCAGGATATACACCTTACCCATTATGGAGCAGTTGTTTGGTAGAATTGTACAGCCTCTAATTCTGGTTTGTCTTCTCAAGGCCCTCACATCCTTACAATGAACTTGCAAAATCCTCCTTGACGGCAAGGTTGCCACAACTGTGGCCAGGTAGGTCACCATTCTTGAGTCTGCACCAATCCTCAGGTTGAAGGAGTTGATCCCAAGGAGAAGACAGGAAAAGAAAATCAACCTAGAGGCAAAGACGCTCTTGGTTGACAATTCTTCCCAGTCTCCCTCAATCCCTCCCTCTATAACCAACTCTGAGCCTGCTAATACTAAAGCTCCTCCCATCTTACTGTTGTTTCACAATATCTCTGACAACTCTGACTTGGACAATTCTGATGTTGATGACCCTGACACTTACGGGTATTCAGTTCTTGATGTCCCCAAAACCATTGCAGTCCCCTACAAATTACAATCAGGGAAGACTACAACAACTACTAAGCCTTTGCCTGAGTCCAAAGAAGTTGTCTCTTGCCCATACCTCACTCAAACAAAGAGGTCCACCCTGCTAGTAGAGTCATCAGAAGAAGCAGCTGAAGTTGCTGACGCTGTATTCAAGAATATGTCAGTTTTGCTTCCTCTCCAAACTGTCTATAAGGAGTTTCCGGGCTTAAGATGCATGATTGAGAAGTGGGACAAAGAACTAGCAGAGGCTTAAGAAATCCTGGCTTCCTTCCACCCTTTGGTTGTACTACCTTTGTGTTGAAATATCCATCCAGAAGGTGAAAATCAAGGCTGTGTTGGACACTGGATATCCTGTTAAAATTGTCTCCTCAAAGCTTGCCAAAAAGCTCAAAATTGCCCCTGACCTTAACTATCACCATTTGTACGGTAAAGCTGGGCTATCCATGACTCAAGCCATAGGGGCATATTCTGATCTCCTCATGTGCTTTGGCAAGCTACTCTTAGCCGCGCCTGAAGTTGTCTTGGAGAATGAGAGGTATGATCTCTTAGTTGGTACCCAGTTCCTTAGGGAATATAATGGGATCATCATCTTGAAAGATGGTTACCTCTTTATTCTGGGGAACAAAGTCCCTCTGATCTTTGAAGAGCCAGTTAAAGTCCCCGGGAAGCACCTCAAGACATGTGCTCTAGAATATCCCACTGATGTTTCACTCTAAAATACTTTACCAACTCCTCTAACATGAAGTGTCTGCCTATGACTTGACCTGCATCTGAGGGGATCTATCTCCTAGCCACGTCCCCTGTAACCACCCCCTGGCTCTCAAGCTATCTTGGACTCCAAAATATTGTATGAGCTACCTGAACAAAATTTCTTGGAGTTGTAATCTCCTCCCTCTCTAGGTTGATACAAACCTTACCTCTGTCCTGGAATCCTAGAAGTTTCCCATAAGGACCCTGTTCAATTTCTAATAGCCAACCTAACTGCTCTCCCCATAAATGTATTTAGAGGAAAGTTTGTTGGCTATGGCAAGTTATTGAATGCACCTGATGTCTTTTCCCTTCATACCTTTGATACGTTTCAGGATCTTAACCTACCAGAAGATGAGCCCCAAGACCTATCTTTGTTTACTGCGCAAGACTTCCTGCAGCTATCCCTGGTTCAGCAGAAGGAGGTGTTTGATTTGCTAGATCAATTTTGAGACATATTTGCCAAAGACAGTACCAACTATGGACTAGCCAAAGGCGTTATCCATCATATTGATACAGTGGACACTCTCCCTTTCCGTGCTAAACCATATTACCGCAGTTGCGTGGAGGACGCTCAGGTATCTAAAGAGCTCAAAAAACTGTTGGAAGCTTGCTACTTGCCCCTTACCAAAGTCCTTGGGCTTCTCCCTTACTTATCATAAAGAAGAAGGATGGGGGTCATTGTATTTTGATGGACTATCAACAATTGAACTCTTTAACCAAGAATGATTCTGGTACAACACACCATTTTGAAAACAGCATCTCAAAAAACGCCATCTCAAATTTAATTAAAGATGGTGTTTTTTGCGTTAGTGATTTTGAATCACAAAAAAATAAAATAAACAATAAAATAGTTAAAATTTACATATACTTTTATAATACAGCATCTCAAATTATCGCCATCTTGATTCTGTCACTTTGAGTCAGATTAATTAAATCTTATTTTGCTAACCTTATTTACATATGAAAACACTTAGTGTGGGGCGTGTTTACGCCATCTCAACTTTACGTCATTTCAAATTACGCCATCTATCTTAAACTAAAATAAGCTTATACCCAAACTAAAATAAAGTCTGTGGTATAGTGCCAGAAGATCTTCCTATAGTATTAATCTAAGACACTTAAAAAAGGAACAACTTAAAAAGACACCACTATGATAGTCCTTCTAGTGATTGTCATTGCTGGGTAAAAAAACCAGTTTTGTTATATGTAATTTATAACTTTATTATACATGGATATGCTGATAAGGGTTTCATCAATAAAATATTTTAATAGTGATTTTAATATGGAAGAGGGTGATTACACCATTTTGATTTACATCACTTCAAATTCCACCGAGTTTCACATCACCCAATTGATTTGATGAGCACAATGGATAGGGGAAAATAAGGGGAAATTACATATGACGCCAGGCTACGCTATATCAATTCCCCCACCACAATTCTTGCTTTCCACTTTTCAAAAGTATAGTTTCACGTCAAAACCAGCATTAATAAAAAATGTAAGAAAACATATGAAAATTTGCGAATATATATTTTTTTATCTCCTCTAAACAACTGGGTACTTTTTAACCCCAGTTGTATTAGCTAGTTTTTGAGAAATTCAAGTTTTACTCTTGGGCCTGGTTGAGGTAGCTCCACCAGAAATTCGTTAATTCAATATAAAAAATGGTCAAAAACACTATGTTTTTGAGCTACAGCACCTCAATTACATCACTTCAAAAACGCCATCTCAAGAGCAAGTTTTCAGTCAAAATTTAAAGTTTTGCCTACTTGCGTTACTAATAAAAAAATTATTTTTTCAAAATAAAAACATTGAAAATTTGATAGTATATATTATTTGATCTCCTCTACAATTCTATGTAAAAATTATACCTTTTATATTAAAACATTCTCATTTTTCTCTTTAAAAACAACCCCCCAAATGCTCATATTTTGATACTAATTCACTTTTAGATACCTCCCAAGTCCATCAACAAAGCTGCGTCCAAGGCCTTCAAGGCCTCAAAGTCCAAGATCACTCCTCCAAAGGCCAAAACTACCCCTAAAAAGCAGCCTGCTAAGGGTAAAGCTCCTCCCAAGACACCTACGCCCTCACCAGAGCCTGAGGAAACAAGCCCAACCCCTCCCCATTCTCCTTTTGTTTACTCCCTGTCAGACCCTCAAGAGAAGTTGTTCAACTTCAATTGCCATTCTGATCCCACTTCAGAGCCTGAGGATGAAGAAGAGCAGGAGCCTGAGCCTGGTGCTCCTGAAGATGAGCCAATTGAGCTCTGGGATCTTAACTCAATCCACAATGTATGCAACAGAAATGGCACATTTGCTGTGCCTGCCACATACCCTGTCAGCTATCCAATTATGACAAAGAAAGGGGGTGCTGGCTTTGTCCACAAGGGATACAGCTTCAGCTGCAACAACAAGAAGAAGCCCATCTGTCAGCATCACTTCAAATGTGATAACATTGGCTGTCCAGCTAGACTTACCACCTATGGGTTCACTTGTTTTAAAGCCCTGACTATTGGGCATGACTGTGCCAAGCCCTTTGATCCATTGTATCAACTGATCTGCTGGTTTCTTTTCCAGGTCATACCAACCACCAAAGACCAAACTGCAACTGAGGTTGTAAACAATGCACTCATTAATCTAAATGATACCCAACTGGTAACTGTTGGTGGTGCCTCAAAACTTCAGAGATATCTCACTGACCAGAGATATGCTCTGAGCACTGAAGGCAACAGTGCTACATCAATTGACCAGTTGATTTTAACTGAAGAGCAAAATCTTTCATGGCATTAAGAAAGATTCCTCCTTCACAATGATGGGCAACATGCCCCAGAGCGGAGCATCTGCTTTGCTACCTCCCAGGATCTTTGTAACCTTTTAAAATGCAAGACCTGGCTTGAAGATGGAACATTCTCAACCTGCCCAAAGCTCTTTAGCCAGCTTTGGAATATCCATGGGCAGGTTAGCAATCTTGTTCTTCCCCTGGTCTTCTTTTTCCTCCCAAATATGAAGCAGGAAACTTATGTCCGGGCTCTAACAATATTAAAGGCCAAGTTGGATGAGATCCTCCCAACTATTGAAGAGGAGCCAAAGGAGACTAGAGGGCGCAAGAAAAAGGCCCAGTCAGAGGAAGTCACCCCAATCAAGAAAAAGCCTGAAATCCTTCCATATCATGAATACCTGGCAGTAGATTTTGAGCAGGCTCAGACCAATGCTTTTATTAGAGTCTTCAAGAGCTCTCCTCAGGGATGCTACTTTCACTTTTGGCAGGCACTCTGCTGCCACCTTCAAAAGTGCCCTGCACTTCATGAGCTGGTCTACACTGAAGGCACAAAGGAAGCAAAGGAAGTGTTCAACTGCTTTGCTGCCCTTGCCCTTGTGCGGAAGAAGGAGACAAATGCCTTCTACAACGCCCTCCTCCGCCATCCCTACATGATTGCCAACCAGGCAGCCTTTGCTCCATTCATAGAGTATTTTGAAACTCAATGGGTTGGAGTGTTTCAAGGAGCACGCCACATCAGAAAGGGTGGTGACTCAATACAGTGGAACTGCTTTAAGCAGGTAAAGAATGGCCTAATCAAGACCACCTCTTCTCTTGAAGGGTGGCATAGTCAATTTGTCACAAGGGTCCAGGTTCAGAAGCCTAAGTTCAAAAAAATCATGGTCCATCTCAAGACTCAACAAGCCATCTCCACCCGCCTCTTTAAAACAGGCATGAAGACTAAGGATGATCCCCCAAGCAAACCAAAGCGGTGAAAAAGTATACAGAGATTAGCAAGGTGGTCCTTGCCTACTATCCCAAGGATAGCAAGCTTGAGCATCTCCAAGCTATCTCAGTTGCTCTTTCAACCAATGTATGATCCTTCCTCAATAAACACCACTCTATCTTCTCTATTATTTCCTTTACTTTTATCATTATTTTAATTTTATTTGGTATTTGGTACAATCATATGTTTATTTTAAAGTATAGTTTATAGTTAAAATATATGGAAATGGTTGTTTTTGGGATTATTTTAACTTTTGGGCTTTACGCAACCATGTTGGTACTAATTGATCCAATTTTTTATTGCAGATTTGGAATCCTGAGGCTTTTTTAAGCCTAGAAATGTTTTTTGAATTTTTATTTTTGGGAATTTTTTGGGTAGTTTTTGGAGTTCAAAAAATCTAAAATGTTAAAACCGTTTTTTCTTAGTCAAAATGCCGTAAATTGAAATGGCGTTTTTACTAGTAAATCAAGAATGCAAAAATTTGAGATGGCGTATTTCCAGATGGCGTTTTTCAAGATGCCATTTTTGAAATGGCGTATCCTACCATAATTCTTACCCCTTGCCACGTATTGATGATGCTCTCTGTTGTCTTGGAGGCTCTAAGTTCTTCTCTGCTATGGATCTGGCGTCAGGATACTGGCAAGTTGATTTTTTCCCAAGGACTGCCAAAAGGCCGCACTCATTACATCTGAAGGACTATTTGAGCCTACATGTATGCCCCAAGAACTCTGCAATGCCCCAGCCACCTTCAAACAAGCTATGGATTACATCCTCTGCAAATTTAAACTGTCATGTGTCCTAGTATACTTAGATTATATAATAGTTTTCAGTGCTACCTTCACAGATCACCTGGCTCATCTCAAAGAGGTGTTCATAAAGATTTGAGTTTTGGCCTCAAGTTTGAATCGTCTATGTGTGCTTTCTTCAAAGAGCGTCTTGAATTCTTGGGCCATGAAGTAACCCAGACAGGAATTCACCCAATGACCAAGAAGGTTGAAGCCATCAACAAAATGCTTCCACTCACCAACCTGCATGAGGTACAAGTCTTTCTGGGTATGATGGGCTACTACAAGCAGTTTATCCCCATCTTTGTCAATACTAGTGAACCTCTAGTCCAGCTGTTATGTAATGTCTCTTTTGAATGGACCACTAGCCAGCAGCAAGCCTTTGAGATCCTTAAACAGAAACTCATAGAGGCTCCCATCTTAGTGGATCCTGACTATGATAAGAGATTCATCCTATACACTGATGCTAGCAACCTTGCTATTTGGGCCATCTTGACCCAACTAGACAACAAAGGTGTGGACCATCCTGTGGCTTATACTTCCCGTGCTCTAAACAAGCATGAGAAGAACTACAGCGTTACAGAGAAAGAATGTCTCACCGTGTTGTATGCAGTCAAACAGTTCTGCCACTATGTGTATGGCACCCATTTCACAGTTGTCACTGACCACAATTTGCTTAAGTGGTTACAACAGCTTAAGGAGCCGTAAGGACTGCTAGCTAGATGGCCCCTCTGCCTGCAAGGTTATGACTTCACTGTGCTCCATTGCCCCGGGATTCAACATCAGAACGCTGATGGCTTATCCAGAATGCCCATCCTTGCTCTTCATCCTGATGAGGCTGATCAACTGTATGAAATATTTGGATATCCTTCCTCTTGGGAAAGTGAGACAGAAGAAGTCCAATTAGCCTTGTCCAAACTCTCAGAGCATACACTCATTTGCAACAATCAGCTCTTCAAGAAAGTGCAAGATCAATACCTGCCTTATGTACAACCTAGTCTTTGCCTTTTGTTTGTGCTGCAAGCTCATAAAGAGACCAGGCATGGGGGCATTGTCAAGACTTTGACTGGCTCCAGAAGAATTACTTCTGGGAAAACCTTTGCCTGCTGATTCCAGATCTCATAGCTAGTTGCCACGACTGTCAGATCCAGAGACCGCGAGCTGCCTCCCACGAGTTCAAATTAGTTCACCCTCAACATGCCTTTCACACTGTCAGCATTGACGCTGTGGGACTGCTCCCCTGCTCCTGCTCTGGTTGCTGCTTTATCCTGATTGCTGTTGATCACTTCAGCAAGTGGGTAGAAGCTTGCCCTACTAAAGACTTCATTACTAAGATAACTGCTACCTTCCTGTTACAAGATGTTTCTACTGCCATGGCTGTACTCAAGTGTTGCTATCTGACAATGGGACTAATTTTAACGCTAATTTGGTAACCTCTGTTGTTGAGGCCCTGGGTATCATCAGTACTTCTCTTCCCCCTACAACCCTTCTACCAATGAGGCAGTTGAGAGTGCAAATTCAACACTGGTTTCTATCATGAGGAAGCTCACCTACTCTGACGCTGCAAACTGGGATCTATACTTACCTGCTGCTCTCTTTGCATATTGCCTTAGCAAAAATTGTGTCAACAGGTTTCCCCCTTTGCTATTCTGTATGGGCGTGAGGCTACCACTCTGTTGCTCTTGGGGCCCCCCTACTCTCCTCTGATAAGGCCATGATTCCTGACAACCATATCAAAACCTAGTCAACCACATAATTGATATACAGGCCACTGCTTATACCTCTCATATAAGACTAAGATTCTTGAGCTCTCCCCTGATAATTCTGGACGCTCCCCTCTGCCTGAGTTTCACATTGGGGACCACATTCTCTACTATCAGCATAGAGTGGGAGGACGCGCTCATAAACTGGATACGCTGTGGGTTGGCCCTCTATAAGTGACCTTCAAGCAAGGGTTCAAGTACACTGTGAAACTCCTTTCTAGTGTTTGTCTGCTTGCCTGAGTACATGCCAAGTTCCTCTGCAAGTATCACCACCTAAGGCCAATCTAGAGGGGGGCAATGTTATGAATGCCACCATTCACAATGGTTTGATTTCGCCTTTGATGGGTTATTTTGAGCATGGATTACTCTCTTTTGCTTTTGCCTCTCAAAATGAGTCTATATCCAAACTGGGAAATAAAATTATTCAGTTTTCTGATTCTGTGCATCTCACTTGCCCCACTCATGCTTAGGGCAAGTGATCCTACCATCCTGTTATTGTTTTGTGGTATTGCAAACCACTATATATTATATTTCTTATTCACCAATAAAATTAAGCTCTATTCACATTTTTGTCTTTGTGTCTTCAAGTACTTTGGCGCCTCTCTCTAGCCACAAATAGTAGAGATTATTCATCCAGGGCTACAAGGTAATTGCATAGACTTCCCTGCTATCTAACTGAGACTTAGTATAAATCCAATCCTAAGGTTAGGATTCCTTGTTGTGTGTCTGTGCTGCGCCTCAGAACACAACATTACATATGGAGTCCATAGCACTCTAGAAGATAGTGGGGGTATTAAACAGCCCTTGAGGCATGCAGGTAGGCTCAAACAGTCCTTCAGAAGTGATAAGTGCAGCTTTGAGCCCATCTTCAGGGAAGAGGTCAACTTGCCAGTAGCCTGACACCAAAACATAGCTGAGAAGAATTTAGAGCTCCCAGACTGTGGAGGAGATCATCTATATGTGACAGGGTGTAAGAGTCCTTTTTATTTAAGGAGTTCAACTGTCAGTAGTCCATATTAATGTGGTGAACTTGTTGTAACTGTGCTGTTTCAGCAGAGTTACAAGGGAAAAAATATTTAGAAACTAGATAATGTTTTTTCTTGAGAGATAAGTATTATATAGTCATTGTGAATCTTGAATAATAGAAACAAGGTTGTGTTGATCACACAGTGGGATGGTAAAGGGATTGGCCTTATCCTGGTAATAAGTCAAGCGCCAAATTGAGGTATCCATGTGAGGAAGCATCATCTGTTCATGTTGTTGGATTTGAAAATTCAAGTTGACTTCCTAGTTTGGCTTCAAGTGACTGGATAGTTGGATTCTGGATCACAAACCCGCTTACTCAGAACCTTGCTGGTGGGTTGAGCCTGCTGTTTTGACACCCCCGGCTGAAGGCCAGCCTCCTCTGGGGGTAGGTTGTCAGGGAAGACGTCAGGAGCCTGGGCGCTGTATTGGACTAACTGTTGTTTGGAGGCAAGTAGGATGGTTTCCCTTTGTTTTTGTCTTGCTTTACAGGGTCTTAGGAAATCATGATGGAGGACTTTATCTTGTTTGCGTTTTCTGAGTCCTTGCACAAGGTAAGTGTTGTTTTCATTTATCTTTAGGATAATGGCAGGGCCCACTTTCTCTGGCTGTAGTTTACTCTTGTCATTATTCATTAACCAGACCTTGTCACTGACCTCATGTCTATCTTGGATGGGGACAAAATGTATTCTGTAGACATTTTTCTTCTCTTTCTAATTGGTGGCTTTTGGCCTGTATGACTTGAGGGTCTGAGCAGGGTGGAACTTTGCTGGGAATTTCCAGCTTGGGTCCTGAGAGCGCTTGGATGATATTGGGCTTTGTGCCATAAATGAGCTCAAAGGGGCTTTTCCTGGTGGATCTGTCACGTGGGTCTGGCATACAAGTAGTGCCGTTGGTAGCTGCTTGTACTATTCCTCAGGTATCCTGGCGTTGAGCTTGGTCAGGGCCTGCACTAAGCTGCCATTTAGCTGCTCAAATTTTTCATTGGTCTGAATATGTAAGGTGTTGTCACTGTGTGCTGGACCCCGTTTTTAGTGAGGTATATGTTGGTATCTTCAGAGGTCAGTTCTTTGCCTCTGTTGGTTATTAGGAGTTCTGGCTTTCTGAACTTGCTGATGATTTCTCTTCCTATGAATTGCTGCATGTCATTGCCTGTGTGAGTCTTTACTGCTTACACCACTGGCCATTGAGTGGCAAAGTCTATAGAAGTGATCATGTATTTCTTATTGTTGTGTTTTCCTGGCACAAGTCCCACAATGTTGAGGGGCCATATCTTGAATGGTATCTGTGAAAAAATAGGCAGTACATACTTATGTGGGGTGTTGCTTTTTGCAAAATTTTCACATACTTCATATTGGTCAAGAACTTCTTTGACGTCCTGATATAGAGTTGACCAATATGCTTTATGTTTGAGGAATTTGTAAAGGTTACAACTCTTGGTATATCCTAAGTCTCTGTGATAATGTATTATGGTGTCAACTTGCTGATGTATAGGGATGTAAGGGTTGGTGGTTCTGTTGGTCATTTTGCAATGTAAAGTCCCATACACGTCTGCAAATAAGTGTTTTGTTCATGATGACTGTTTCTTTTGTTATGTCAGTGGTGCCAGGGGGAAGCCCTTGTCCTTTGTTTGGAGTACTAGGAGGGGCCAGTTTGGGTTGAGTCTATTCTCACCCCTTGTAGCTCTAATGTATAAACGCAAGAGTGCATCTGCCATGGCAAGTTCAGGACCAGGTTTGTACTGTATTACCATATTGAACCTTTCTAGGAGTTCCATTCAACGTGCTTGTTGACAGAAGAGATTTGCCTGCATTTTGAAGTATACAAGGGATTTGCAGTTGGTTAAAGCTGTACATTCCTCCTGTTGTTCCAAGTAATCTCGCCATTTAACCAGGCAATGTACAATTGCCAACAATTATTGGTTGTGCATGGGGCATCAACACTTGTTGTCTGTCAGTTTCTGTGATTTGTAGGCTACAGGCAGGAAGTCATCATTATTGTTTTTGATTTGTAGTAGTCCCCCAATGGATGTGTCTGATGCATCTGTTTCCATTTGGTACTCCCCGTTGCGTTTAGGGTAATTAAGGATGGGAGCAGTTGTAATCCAATCTTTTAGATTCCAGAACAGATGTTACATTGGGGGGTCCATATAAACTTAGATTTGGCGCCAGTTATGGCAGACAGAGGTGCAGTCAGGATGCCACAGTTGGGGATGAATTGTTGTAAGTAGGCAAAATATTCCCAGGAATGTGCAGAGTTTGGACTTGTCCTTTGGAGGTGGCATTTTGAAAATGGCCTGAATCTTCTGGCTGTCAGGATTGATGCCATCTTTTGAAACTATGCATCCTAGGAAGGGCAGCTGTTTGCAGAAGAACTGGCATTTGGAGGGCTGTAAGACTTCAGACTTTTTCAACAACAACTGCAGTTGTATCAAAGCCTGTGCTCAACCATCACCAAAAAATTACTATTTCCCAAGGATACAAGAGATAAAGCTAAAATTGAGACAATATTTTTATTGATGAGCCTAAACAGGAGGAGATTGAATTTCTTGGAATAATAGAACTGTGAGGGTTTTTATACCCAATTCTATGAAAAGGAGATGATAAGGGAATTATGTTTAAGCGAGATTAACTCATAATTTTGAATCAGAAGTATATTGTCAGGAGTAAGATTCTGAAAGCTGGAATTGAGGGCTTTCAGCTGACACTATCTTGAGCTGAAATGGTTCAGTATTCACGGAAATTAGGTAACCAAAGATGGTAAAGGAGAAACAAACAAACAAATAGAAGTCTTTTCATAAATATCAACAAAATAGGAAATATCAGTTGAGACTTAAATTCTCAGTCCTGAAAAGGGCTTAGATAGCAGTTTATGTTATGTCAGGGTAGCAAAGACTGCCTCCAAGTTTTTATAGTGTTGTTCTACCAAAGGGCTGTAGATGATAATGTTGTCCAGGTACACCAGGGCGTGCTTGCCAATGTTGGGGGCAAACACTTTGTTCATAAAAGTTACAAAGGTTGATGGTGCATTTTTCATCCCAAAATTGAGCATCACACACTTGTATGACCCAAACTTAGTGCAGAAGGCCATTTTGGGTATATCTATCTCCTTGATACAGATTTGTTATAGCCTGTGGTTAGGTCAATCTTGGAGAAGACTGTTGCACTGCCCAGGACATCAAAGAGGTTGTGGATGAGTGGGAGTAGGCAACAATTTTTGATGGTAACCTCATTTAGGGCTTGGTAGTCCGTGACTAGTCAAAGAGGGCAACAGCGCCCATGTCAACACTTTGTTGACATGGTCACTATTGACTCAAAACTCTAAATCTCCTATGTTTTTTGCTAGTTGCGCTAGCTTAATTATTTTTTTAAAGTGTTCAGGTGTGCAAACCCAGAAAACACAACAAAATTGTGGCCATCTTGACACAATTTAATATTAAGCTTAATAAAACTCAATTTAACCAGATTTTTCCTTTACTTTTACTAATAAAAATTAGTTTTTTATTTGTTTTCATGACTTAAAAGTGTCAATGTTGACACTTTTTAAGCCAAACTTATTTTTAATACTAAAACTGAACCATCTACAGTAAAAAAATAAGTGTGCATTTAAAAATATTTTTTATTAAATTAATACATAGAAAAAGACAGTGCACATACAGTTGATTGTTGAAAGGTTCATCTTATAAATATATATGTGGCACTTATTCCAGCTTTAATATATTAAGTGAATTGGTGGCTAACGGCAATCCAATAATTTAAGCGTGTGTTACTATGCAAATTACTATAGAATTTATTATTAAAAATAATGTCAACACTCAGAAATGTCGTTTATTTGCTTGTGGTCATCTGCTGGGGTAGAGTTAAGCTAACTAGAGTGGTGCAATTAAGCTTAAATTAATATGCCACCTCTTATAAAGAATGTTGTAAGTGACGTTGTCAACACTTTATCCTTTTCAATACTGAAGACAACTTTCTTAACAACTTCACATATATGCAATGGTAAAATATCATATTCCTACCCCCAAAACATCATTTTTAATAAAGAAATAAAGAACTTTAATAATTTTTTAACTTATTTTAATATGTTTTTTTTATTTTTTTATGTGAACAAAAATACACAGAAAACAATTAATTTTTGCTAGCCTGCGTAAATTTAAATGAGCGTACTATGCTTTTTATATTAAATTTTCAAAAAATGTTGACAGTGAGAATGTTGTCAAAAATAATATCTACAATTTTCTAATGGACAGTGAGAATTCAGCTTTTTTTACTAATTGTCACTCATAATGTTGACACTTCTTAGTTCTCACATATAAAACTTTATGTTTTACATAATAAAAACTTCTGATTTTTTGATATGTTGTATTTTTAACTTTTCTCTTCTATATTTTATAAATTTTAAAATAAAATCTAAATCTAAAGATAATACTTTTACATATTTCTCTTAACTTTTAACTTTTTATTTAAAACTATAATAAAATAAAAACTATACAAGTATTTTTAAACTTTGAAATGCCAATAAAAACCATCTAAGATTTACTTTTTATATATTATGCTTTTTAAGTTGTTTTGTTTGTTTTTTACATACTTTGCTTGATTTTAAACCCTTTTACTTAGTATTTTAGTACAAAAACACCTCTAAGCAGCCCAAAGGGACCAAGCATCCTTCAAAGCCAACCAAACCCACCAAGAAAAAGCCTATCTTATCAAAGAGGGCCACTCCCAAACCATCCCCAAAGCCCTTTTGAAGCTACCTCTTAGCCATCTCCTGATAAAAGCCCTGCTCACTCCACTGGGGGAGAGGAATCTGATGGTTCCCTTATGGACCACAGTTTCTACAACTTGGTTTCTGACAAGGAGCCAACCAAGAAGCGGCAACAAGCCAAAAAGACCCCACCAAAGGATAAGTCTCCTGCACATGAGGAGTACCACAATAAGCCCCCTTCTTCTTCCTCCCATCATCAACCCCCCCTTCAAGCTCATCTGGAGACTATACAAATCCCTGCTCTGATTACTTCCTTGGCTTCCGCCATGCTCCTGCTGGCCCCTGGGACCCTCTGTTGGTCCACAACATCTGCAATGTTGACAGGAAGTTTAAGATTCTTTCCACCATAACCAAGTTTTTCCCATCATGAGTGTTAAAGGTGGGCCTTCCATGGTGGCCAACAGGTATATCTTCAGCCACAATAATGCCAATTGGGGCTTCAAGAGCCAGCACTACACCTGCAAGGACCGCTCCTGCCCAGTGCGGCTCAATACTGAGTGCTGGGACCTGGTACAAACTATCAAGGGCGAGCATACCTGCATCATGCCAAACACAGCCATTGCCTGCCTTCTAAAATGGTATCTGGTGCAGGTCATGCTAACATCAAATGAATTTTCCCTGATCCAGCTGGCTGTGCTTGCATGTAAGCACCTGTCCCCTACCAACCTCAAGAGGGTGCCAACCCACAATCAGTTGGTCAAGCTCGTGAGTGATAGGCGTCAAGCCTCAAACCCCCTGGCCAAGAGTGCCACCAACATCAAGGACCTGGCCCTCACCAATGCCCTCAAGAAGACAGAGGATGGTGAGATGTTCCTGCTCCATGATGATGGGCAGGAAGTGGAGGATAGGATCATAGCCTACGCCACAACCCAAAACCTGGAGCAGCTAAACACTGCTACCACCTGGTTGTGCGACGGCATCTTTGCAACCTGCCCAACCATCTTCAAGCAACTTTGGGTCCTGCATGGGCAGTTCAATGACCAGGTCATCCCCCTTGTTTTCTTCCTCCTTCCTGGTGCCAAGACTGAAGTCTACAACAGAGCCTTCAAGATTGTCCAGGATGCTTTGAGCTCCCTTCCTGACAACCAGCTCCCCCCTCCCACTCACGCCACAAGGGCCAATCCCTCCTCCGCTGAGAAGGATGAGTTGACCCTGGCCGCTGAGCAGCTAGCTCATGCGCGCTCACTTGGGCCAAAGATTATCATAATGGACTTTGAGCAGGCTCAGTTCAGAGCTTTTGAGGCCACCTTCAATGGAAAAGTCCAGGGCTGCTTCTTCCATTTTAGGCAGGCCCTTGTCAAGAATCTCAAGAGCGAGAAGGACCTTTTCAAGAAGTATCTTAATGATGGTAAGGGAAAGTGCTGCTTTGGCTTGACTCAGTTTGCTGCCTTGGCTTTTGTGCGGTCAGAGCATACTGGGATTGGCTTTGAGGCCCTCCTGGAGGATGCTTACATGAATAAGCACTCCGCCATTTTCAAGGGCTACATTGATTACTTCAAGCGCTAATGGGTAGCAAAGAAGGTGACTGCCCAGAGAGGAAAGAGAAGGGCCACTTCCCCTTGGAATTGCCAGGGCACCTGCCTTAAGGGGGAGATGAAGACCACCTCCAGCCTGGAAGTGTGGCACAAGCACCTGAAGGTGAAGTTTGGGTCCAACCCCAAATACAACAAGTTCTTTGCCAAGCTGCAGGAGGAGCAGGCCAGAAATGTCTCCAAGTTTTGCAGCCTGGCCAACCAGGTGGCTCCCAAGAAGCAAAAGTCCAAGGAGCAGGACTATCAGGAGGACAATCAGAAGGTGGTGAAGAGGAAGTACAAGGTGGCAGAGATCAAGAAGCACCTTGAGGACGTTGCCACTGCTCTTGCTGGTGGCTTTAATTAGCTTAATAAGCCTTGCTTTGCCTGTATATTTTTTACTTTTAAACTTTTAATTTTTTACTTATCTTTTTAGGTATAAATGGTAAGTTTCAGATACAGTTTCAATGTGTTTTAGTAAGAAATATCTTATATTTTTTTAATTTATCTTTAAGGTATGAGATATTTTCAGTTATGCTTATATAAAGTATAATAAATTAAAACTAGAATTTTCTTATATTTTGTAGTTATTATGAGATATAAAATAACTTTTTTTGATTCATTGGAATTTTAACTTTTATGGGAATAAAAAATAATTTTATAATAAAGAGTGTAATTTACACAGTAAATTGAAATATACTTGCTTATATCTCCTATTTCTTATTACTTATAGCAGTTTTTTATTGCATTTATGAACTGTTTGATGTCAATTTAGTATAACAAAGTATTTTAAAATTATTTTTATATTAAAAATGTTCAGGGTAATTTGTTTTGTTAATTAAAAAAAGTGTTGACATCCAGGAAACAACATCAAGTAAACCCGGGTTGTCACTTTATCATAGTGTTGTCATTAAAAGTGTCAACATGGCCACTGTTGACATTTTCAGTGTCAACATGGGTGCTGTTGCCGTCAAAAAGTACTATCTTTCTTTGCCATAAATAATACAGCAGAACCAGAAGGAGACTTTGAGGGGCGGATAAGACCTTTTCCGACACCTCTTTGAGGTAGGCATGTAGGGTGTTGTCTTTTTTTGGTTTGAGTCAGTAGGTGGATAACATTTTAGGCACGGCTCCTTTAAGCTGGATGGAGTGCTGTATGTGTTTCTCTAGTGGCAATCCTGGTAGATCCTCTTTGAAGATTTCTGGATGATGGGCTACAACTTTGCAATCCTGAGGAGTAGTGGTATCCTGGCAATCCTTGAAGTGTATGATCTCATACTAGCAGGAGTCCCAGTTGATTGCCTTGAGGTTCTTCTTTTCATCCAAGGTTTCTGTAATGCGCACAAAGACGTGTTGCGCAAGAGCATGTCCAATGAGTCAGGGTAGATCTGGTGATTGACGCCTTCACGCTTGATGGTCAATACTGAGGTTACCCAGTCTACGTGGGGGTTATTCTTTTGCAACCAGTCCAGCGCTAATACAATATTGAACTTGGGAAAATCAATGACAGGATCCTGGATGGTGAATGTAGGTTCTCTAGCATGACAGAGAAGGGGGCAGTTTCCTGTGTCACTGCAATGTGATGTTCATCAGCTAAAACCACATTCTTAATCTGCAAAGGATTAGTGGCTAGCTTGAACTTATCCACAAAGCTACTGTTGACATGGGTTCACTCTGCACCTGAGTCCAGGAGTGCTGAGTTGGTGTAACTGCAAAAGCAGAAATGATAGGAAATCAGTTTATTGGGATGTCTGGCAATGATGTAAAGTACTGGGTCTTCCCAGTGCACTTGGATCATTGGGTATTGATACATGTCCTAAGGTCAATACTCATTTTTGGGCAAGTTGGGAGTTGTGCAAGGAGAGCTTGGCTCGCTTAATGCTCTTCCCGGGCTTTTCCCTCATCATGATTGTCTTGGGTGGCTATGACATGGAAGTGGGTACAATTTGACTATCTGTTGTTCTTGGTTCTGTGCCCATTTGAGCCTGTGGGTTTGCGGTTTGAGTTTTTGCTGTTGTTGTTCCCAGGAGGCAGGTGGTTGGAACATCCAGTTGGGTTAGAGTCCTTGGGTTGCTCTCTTTTCCCAGCCTGTGCCTTGTGAAGAGCATTGAACATTTGTTCTGCTTTCTCTGCCTCATAATACAGGCTCTTCAAGTTGATCACCTGTTCCAGATTGACGTGTCTCATCACATGTGACTTAAGCATTGTAGTACATGAGATGGGTAGCTGGGGTGTCAAAGGCCATATCTGAGGGGGCACATAGTTGAAGTTTCTTGTATGCCCAGGTGATCTCCTTCACTGTGCTTGTTTGGGTGAGGTTCTTCACTTGGTGTATGATCATGAGTGGGGTGTCCTTCAGCACAAATCTTGCCAGGAAGTCCTGTTTGAAGGTGTCCCAATCCTTCTTGGTGTGATCCTCATGCCACTTGTTGCACCAGGTACCATTATCATGTATCAATTGGACGGAGATATCTGATATCCAGAACTGTTGCGGGCATTATATTTGCGCCAGCTTGCTCTGGGCAGATTGAATCCATGCTGTGGTGTTGTTGTCATTGGCTCCAAAAAAAGGCTCCAAGGCAGCGCTTTTTAGTCTCTGGGCTATGTGGGCTGGCATGATACTTTCATTGGTTGCCTGAAGAAGCATGGCAGACGCTTGAAAGAACCCCTGTGCCAACAAGGCATTGAAGGCTGAGAGCAGGGTTACTGTGTTCTGGTACAGGACAAAGCCATTGGGTATTTTAGTACCAGGTTTGTATAGAGTTCAGTCCAGCGGGAGGCCAGACATGATTCTATCAAGGATTTGTTGACTGCAGCAAGTACAGGTAACATGCATGAATCTGGGGGGGGTAAAGTAGGATGGAACCCCTACTTCTGCTACCAATGTTGTAACTGGCTGTTTCAGCAGAATTACAAGTGGAAAATATTTAGAAACTAGATAATATTCTTTATTGAGAGATAAGTATTATATAGTCATTGTGAATCTTGGATAACAGGAACACGGTTGCTTTGATCACACGGTGGGATGATGAAAGGGGTGGTCTAACCCTTGTACTGAGTCAAGTGCCAAAATGAGTTACCCACTGGGAAGGATCAGCTTCTGTTTGTGTTGTTGGATTTGGAAATTTGAGTCAACTTCCAAGTTTGGCTTGGAGTGACTGGATAGTTGGATTGCGGGTCACAAACCAGCTTACTCAGAACCTTGCTGGCGGATTGAGCCGGTTTTTTTAACAGCTTGTAGCCACTACCGTTTATTTCAGATTGGGGTTTAAAATATATGTGCTGATTATTTTTTGTTATTAATGTGTACTCCTAATTGTGTGTTTTAGTAATTTTTTTTATATTTTGATCCCAAAACAAACACTCAGAACATTTATTTCCTTTTCATGTTCTAGATTGTATGTCTTAATTAGGATGCGCCAGTAACAGTATTATGTATTTTCTGATTTGTTTTGATATTTGATATTTTTTGTCTGTTTCAGTTGCTATTAGTGTTTGTTGTTGGATCAATTCTTCAACTCTTGTGACTGAGTTCCATGCCTTCTTAAAAGCATAGCAAAGATAGTAGATGTGTTCTGTGGCTGAAACTCATTCCTTCTCATGTTTGGTACACTGGTTGCTGAATCTTTATACATCCGCCCCCAGTTTGAGTAGGTTGTTGTAAGGCTGGAAATTTTTGCCAAATATTGCACATCTTCCATGGAATATTTTTCTATTTAGATCTGCCAAGTTAAAATCCGTTTTTTGACTGAACCTATGCACTCTAACCTGACTAATATACATTTATCTCAACAGATTTAAAGCTACATTATAAGGGTTGGGACCCTGGAATAACTTGAGCCAGGATTGGCGTGCTGAATTGGCAACACTCCTAATTAGGAGATAGGGCCCATAGCTTGACATTGCCTTCAGGTTGATCCACACCGTTAGACACGTCATGGGGCAACTCATTGAGCACCCTGTAAATTCACTGCCACCTCTGGCTTTGGATTGCTCAATTTTCCCTTGTTGTACCAAGAAAGGTTCTAAAACGCCCGCCAAACCCCTTAATTCTTTAAATGATTTAGCTCACATGGTAGATGAGAGGTTTGTGCTGGCCTACCCTGCGGAACCTCTGCCTTTGGTTGTTCCCTCCTGGGAAGAAACACTGGTTAATTTGGACTACTTATTAGCTTGGTATTGCCCACTTCTAAAAACCATTAGAGCTGGCCAATCAGAGGCCGCCACATTGGCAATGAGCAACACAAGTGAATTCCAAATGACCAGTGCCTCTTCCAGCCAATCAGATCTGACCGCGGAAATTGGAATGAAACCCTCCAGTCCCCCTGCCCCTGCCTAGTAAAGTTTTGCCTCCAGCCAATTAGATTTGTTTCCACTATCACGTGACCCAACTTATTTGCAGCCCATTCCTTTTATGCAAGCAAGGGGACTTCTAGTCCCCTGCTTGTCTATTTTTCAATAATATTAAAGTTTGGAGCTATTCTGCACTTTATTTTTATATTTTTGTTTATTTGGAACCCAGTTTGAGTTCCTATAGTCTAAAGATTAGGGTGTTAGTTTCTGTTCCAAGCTTACCTTCTGCCAGCCAGTTTTGAACCTGGCTTTTTTTCTGGTTCATTATACTAGTATTGGTTCATCTAGTAGTTGCCTTTCCCGTTCTTGCTTTCAAAACAGAGTTCAAAAACTCAAATTTTCAATTGATTTTCTTATAATACCTATTATTATTTTGAATTTTCTATTAAAATTATTGATTTCAAACCTGCTCTTGCTTGCCGTTCTTCCCAAACCTCTCGCAATCATTGTAAAGCCCTCTGGACCCGTTCTGCTACAGTTTGGGTCTATTTTGATAAGTATATCCTATCAGCCCTTGTTCTGCCTTATTTTTATCTGAAAAATATACTGTCCTACTCCAAATTTTGTGAGGAACATTTCTATGATACTCCCAGCTCTCAAATTTGTGGTATTTTCCTTGGCTCCGTTCTTGCTGCTTCTGTGGTCCACCTCCCCTGATTTATGGGGGGAAATCTCTTCGTTGGACCATCTGGTAGGTAGAGACCCTGCCTGTCTCTGGGACCTCTCCAGCAGTCTTCTCTTTTCTGGAGAGGCTTTGGTCAAGAGCCTGACATGTGATGATTTGGACTTGGACACTGTGGACTTTACTTCACCCGTTTCTGAAGAAGTAGTGCCTCCCATGCCTCCCCTCCCCAACGTGGTCCAGAGGCATACAGTACCCCTGGGCCCTCCAAGGTGTCCTCTCCTGCTCCTACCTGCACTTCCTGGTTGCTCACTGGGCTGATACTGATGGGTTTCAACGCCTACTTCCCTCAGTTGTCCCCGGTGTCCTCCCTGTGGTCCCCCCTCCAAGCAGCCATCCCAGTTCTGCACTGGATGGCATCCTGGTGATTTGTTACACCAGGATGGGAGCTGAACTTAGTTAGTTTAGCCCCCCTCTCTCACACACCCCCTGTGTATTGTGAGACATGTTGGCAGGTGTGGTGCTCTTTACTAGGGATAGGGAGGTACCTGGGCAGTGACAGACTACGGCAACCGGTGGGAGAGGCAATAAGTTAAACTTATTAGTTGATGGATAATTGATAGTACTATACCAGCCGGATTCCAGACAAGCACTTGGCAGTAATGATTATCTTGACAAGGCAAGGACAACAAAGGGTGGAGCAATTGTTGCAAATGAACCAATGAGAGTTCAGTACTTGGAATTGGGAAAGACAACAGTCCAATAGTAAAGGACAGAATAATAAGAATAAGGTATTGTTTATTGTAGAATATTGTGATTAATATACCATAAGGGGAAGGCCACAAGGGGGGGCATAGTGGGAAGTTCCATGTAAGGTTTGGAGCCAAGGAATAACTTGTGCAGGGATCAGTAGGTTGAATTGGCAACACTCCTAATTAGGATGAAGTACCCGCCATTCAACATTGTCATCAGATTAATCCATTACATTAGATACGTCAAGGGGCGACTCATCGAGCGCCCCCTGTGTATCATAAGATACGTTAGCAGGCAAGCCTAGAAACTTGGTTGCAACACCCCCCCTTGCCCCCTGTTTGTCGTCAGACACCAGGACTGGAGTCTGCGGAAGGTCTGGGAAGGTCTGCACAAACAACCTTTGTGTGGGGATGGCGCGGCAGGGGCGCAAGCAGTCATGGTGAAGCTTCTTGGTATTTCCTTGGGCATCCTCAAGTTGGTAGGTGTGGTTGTCTTAGACTGCAGCTACCTTGAAAGGTCCTAGGTGGTTGGGTTCTAATTTGGCGGAATTGGGATTGAGGGTATAGACGGGGTCACCTATGGCGTATCTAGCTTCGAGGTGTTTTGTCCCTCCCGCAATCCGCTTGTGTTCAATCTCCTGGGCTTTGGTATGCCATTGGTCTAGGGAGGGCGTTGTCACCAGGGGGGCTTGTCAGGAACCTTGGACTGTAGTTTCCCATGTTCAACCCTGGTCAGACTGTCAGGTGTTCCAAAAGCCAGGGTGCTAGGGCTGAACCCAGTGCCCCTGTTGATTCTTGCTTGCAGGATCAGTAGGGTGGTGGGGAGATGTTCAGTCCACGCAGTGTTAGGGTGCTCTTGTGAGAGCTTGGCAATCAGTTGAACCAGGAAGCTGTTTAACCGTTCCAAACGTCAGTTGGCTTGCGGATGGTAGGGGGTTGCGACTATATGCTGGAGCGCTTTCTTGACACAGTATGCCTTGACAACGTATCCAACAAGTTTGGGTCTGCCATCTGTGATGAGACGCTTGGGTCGCCCAAAGCGAGCAACAATTTCCTTGCCAATAAATCAGGTAATGGTGGTGGCGGTATGATTGGTTATGGCCTGGCCACTGGCCAACAAATGAAGTATTCAATGGTAGTGATAATGTATTTCTTACCCAGTCTGTATTTGGGGAGCGGCCCCACAATGTCAAGAGCCCACTGCTCAAAGAGTTCCTTAGCCTTGATGGGTAGGAAAGACTTGGGAGGTGCAGGTTTGGACGTATTCCTACACAACATACACGTCTCAAGGAGGTCCAAGATGTCTTGATGCATGCGCGGCCACCAAACCTTTTGTTTCATAATCTCAAAGAGGTTACGCCCTCTGATGTGACCCAAGGTTTGGTGGTAGTGCAAGATGGTGTCCCCTCGTTGTGTGGTGGGAATGTAAGGCGTCTTCCCACCTGTCTCTGCCTGGCAGCAGACGTTTCCAGCATTGATGGTGAACTGACTTTTGTTGTCCTTCAGTTTGGAGATGGTGACCAAGTTAAGGCCCTCATAGCGGGTCGCCTCAGGGCGCAGGTAGAGCATGGGCCAGCCTGGGTCCAAACTGTTGTCCCCAGTGATGAACACTACATAGAGTTGTGAAAGAGCGTCAGCTGTGATAAGTTCCTTTCCAGGCTTGTATTCGATGCGTAATTGATAGGGGGTAGACGCTCAACCCATCCTGCCTGGCGGCGTGTCAAATGAGACTGTGTGTTGAAGTATTGGAGTGACTTATGGTCCATCAGAACGCGGGGTGGGTAGGTCGCACCTTCCAAGTAACAGTGCCACTTCTCAACACAGTGTACAATGGCTGCCAGCTCTTTATCATGGATGGGATAACATTGTTCCAAATCAGTGAGCTTCCTGGACTCATATGCTACGGGAAGGAAGATGCCATTGTCAGTTTCCACCCTTAGCACGCCCCCTATGGCCCTGTCAGAGGTGTCAGTCTCAATTTTGTACTGTCAATTCTGGTTGGGAAACTTCAGTACTGGTGTTGTTGTGAGCCTTTGCTTCAACGTCTTGAAGGCTTGGTCTCTGGCGGGGGTCCAATGGAAGCACCGTTTGGTGTTTAAAAGTTTGGTAAGAGGTGCAATTAGTTCCCCGCAATTGGGAATGAACTTGCGCACGTAGGCAACCATGCCTAAGAATGTCCGCACCTGACCCACATCAGTGGGGGGCGGCATGCTAGTGATTGCCTTGATTTTGGCAGGGTCAGGCTTTATCCCTTGGGCAGAGATGGTGTGTCCAAGGGATAGCAAATCCAACTTGAGAAACTCACATTTGGAGGGTTTAGCTTTTAGCTGATTTTTCCAAAGGGTGTCAAGGACAGTGTGGAGGTGTTGGAGGTGTTTGGTTTGATCTTGACTGAAGACAATAATGTTGTCAAGGTACACCACCACACACTTTCCAATCAGTTCCTCAAAGGCTTTGTTCATCAACATGGCAAAGGTGGAGGGAGCGTTGGTCATTCCAAAGTTCATGACACAACACTCAAACAACCCGTAGCGTGTGCGGAAGGCAGTTTTTGCCTTATCCCCTGGTGCAATGCGGACCTGGTTGTACCCTGCAGTGAGATCAATCTTGCTAAAGACTTTTGCACCTGCAAGTGTATCAAACAGGTTGTCAATCAGTGGCAGGGGGTATTTATTTTTAACTTTCACCTCGTTTAAGGCGTGGTAATCCGTAACCAGGCAAAGAGACCCATCCTTCTTAGCTACAAAGAAGACCACCACCCTGTATAGAGAGAGCAAGGGGCAAATGAAGCCCTTATCAAGCGCATCCACAAGGTGTTGGCGGAGGGTTTCATCTTTCTTTGGTGTGAGACAGTATAATGGTTGTGCTTTAGGTAACAACCCTTGAAGTTGTACAGTGTGTTGGATCTCCTGGGGTGGAGGTAGTTGTTTGAGTGTTTCACTGAATACGTCCTTGTACTCCTCGAGGAGTGCAGCTAGCGCTGGTGGTGGTGATGTTGACAAGGGAGGGACTGCAGATGGTTCTGCACAGATAACTTTGACTGAACATTGATTAAAGTCTAGTCTTCCCCCCTTGAAATCATATGAGCCTGTCTCTGTTATCCTGATGAACACAGTGTCATGTAGTAGTTTGTTCATTTCCATGGGATAAATCTGAAAACCCACCCCATTTCTATTGAGGGTGATGACAGAGGTATCCCAGTTGATGTAGGGACGGCTATGCCGGAGCCAGTTGAGGCCAGCAATTACGTCGTGGCTGAGGCCTGCCATGATTGGCCCAGAGAGCTTAACCTGGACGTTCCCCATTCTTACGGAGAAGGGTACCGTCTAGTGAGTGATGGCCACTCTGTGGGAGTCAGCTAACATACTGCTTTGAACCTGCTGGGTACCCGGTCTAATTTCTGGGAGTCAGCAAACGCCTGATCTACCATGGTGTGATCAGCCCCAGTATCTACCAGTAACTTGTGGGTGTTCCCACAGAAACGGAAGGGATAGGACAAGTGTGTTACTTTATTTGCAGAATGAGCGGCTTGCAACATGGGGTTGTTGCTATGGACCTGAAAGACGTCTAGGGTTTTGACCTCGTGAAGATTGTAGTTGCGGGAGTTCTTTGCAAGCAAGGGCTGAGAGGGCGGGTCAGTTGGGGTTGTAAGGCCTCTTGTTGTTACAACCCCCAGGCTTTTCCCTGGTCCTCAATTAGCGCTAGCTGGAGCTCCCCCCTCACGGGGGCATTTAGTTACACTTTCTTGTTGATGAGGTTGGCAACGGCCCACTTGACCTTGGCCATTGTTAGGTGCATACGTGGTTGGGATGGAGCATTGTTGGTGCGGCAGAAGCCCATTGAAGCCTGGTTATTGGCCTCTACAATGGCTTTATAACAGTCATCAATAGAGGTGCAGCAACTGACGGGGACCCACTTGCAAATATGGGGTTTTAACCCATTAACAATGAGAGTGAGCAACATGGCGTTCCCATCGGTCATGGCTTTGGGGGCGGCAGCAAGGGCTTGTTGCCAAGCGGCGAGATACTTGGGGACGGAACCAGTCTGCTTGATGGCTAAGAGGGGAGTCCCCAAGACAATGGGAGAGAATGTTTTGCTATATTGGGACTTGGCGGCGTCTCAAAATGTTGCCGAGGTGACGTCAAACTCCTGGCTGGCCCAGTTGGTGAACCACACGGCGGCAGGCCCTGTAAGGCAGCCAGATGCGGTGGTGACCCACATGGACTCAGGAACCTGACAGATACAAAGGCGCGTTTTGGTGGACTGGAGCCAACTGACAATGTCAGCTCCTTTGACACCGCCAGTGAAGGACTCTAGTTGGAGGTTGAGCATACGTTGTGACAGATCCAACTGTGGCGGGGTGACGCTAGCGTCACGCTGCCTGAGGCGGAGCTGATTGTATACACTGGTAAGAACTAGCTGATCTTGATAGATGACATAACCTTCGGGAATGTCCCCCTTGGGGATTGGAAGGAACATCTCTTGTTGTGGAGTAGCCATGCGGCCCGTACTCCGTCCTTTCTTGGGGGGGATTTTGTTTTTAAAATAGGTCGTAACCTACTTCTGCTACCACTGTTGCAACTGAACCAATGAGAGTTCAGTACTTGGAATTGGGGAAGACAACAGTCCAATAGGAAAGGACAGAATAATAAGAATAAGGTATTGTTTATTGTAGGATATTGTGATTAATATACTAAATGGGGAAGCCACAAGGCCACAAGGGGGTGGCATAGTGGGAAGTTCCATGTAGGGTTTGGAGCCAAGGAATAACTTGTGATGGGGATCAGCAGGTCAAATTGGCAATGCTCCTAATTAGGATGAAGTAGCCGCCATTTGATGCTGCCATCAGATTAATCCATAACATTAGATACGTCAAGGGGCGACTCATTGAGCGCCCCCTGTGTATTGTAAGATACATTAGCAGGCAAGGTTCAAATCTCAGTTGCAACAATATGGAGGTGGAGGAGGGCAAAACCTGGAGCTAGTCAGTTAGCACTGTGCATCTGTTAATAGATCAGTTGATTATTTAATGTTAAAGTTGGTGTGCCCTTTGATCCAGAAGGTAGTTGGTTCATCCAAGCAATATGGAATGACCTCAGGTCAAAGAGACAATCAGGGACAGCTCAAATTCCAGAAGTAACTCAACAAACAATCAGGATTGACCGACCGACTGGTGATGAGTTTCACTACAGCAGGTGAGGATAGAATCTTGGTTATAACAATACCTATATCTCTGTTGATGGAGATCAGATCTTGGGTTAATGGAGACCTTTTACTTTGAAGTCTTAAGGGTATCCCATTAAAAGCGGTGAGGATGTTGAGCAGTTAACTTCTGTGTTGCTGGCCTTTATAGGTTAATACTTTCTTTCTTTCTTTTCCTAGGTTGGTTTGGGTGAACTTGGCTACTATGACTTTGCTGTTGCTGGGATTGATGCTCAAGTTTTTGTTTGATTGTGATGCCTTTTGGTTATATTGCTCACTATTATCTTAGATCTTTCACTACTTTTAGTATGGTATGGGTAAGTCTAAGTTTGGCTATCCGGGATGGGCTGAGGAAGGATTGGGTGTTGAGCTATCAGATGTAGATAGATGATTTGATTCTAAGGTGTATTAGTTTTTGATAATCTTGTTGCTGGAGAATGTAGCTGATGGATGGGTGAAAGATGGTTGGCTGGGGCAAGTTTAGATAAATATGTTGATATTAAATGGTAAGCCTTGTGGTGTTGTAAATGTTGAATGAAATATGATAAGGGAATAATTTATTTTGAGATATGGCTTAACGGGTATTGTGGGATTGGAAGCTAGAGTTGTTTGGGGAGTAGCGTGAGCGGTGGAAAGATTTCCAATTGCCGATGGCCTCGGGGGATTGGTAGTGGGGGTTGGAGTTGAGCTTGAAGATAAGCTTTGCAATATCAATCTCCTGTTTCCGGACGGATTCGATGCCAAGACGGCTGCGGGAGATCCAGTCGGCAGGGATTGGCTTGGGGACGCGGAGCCGGTGTTGGTCCTTTCGGTCAAAGGCATCGGGACATGTGCTTGGTGGGCATGCCTCGTGGATGGCCTGGATGAACTTATCTTGGCTATAGGCGCGGCGACCCAAGTTTGTTTGGTTGAGGGGGGTGCTTCGTCTTCTGAGGGCTTGGCCGGTGGATCTTCGGGGAGCGTACCGGTAGCAGTAGGGGAATGCTTCGGTGTTGAAAACATCCTGGACACGGACATCAGTGTAGTGGGGGAGGGCCTCGCCTTCTCTGCCTGGAGGGTAGTTGTTCTGGATTCCAGACTGCTGCCATGTGGCATACCAGTAGTCGACATTGCCGTGGTGGATCCAGAAGAGAGGGTCGTTTGGGGATGACATGACGGCAAAGTCGCCGAATTGGCCGCCTACGTTGACATGGGGGAGGGCGTGGGGTGCGCGTTCAATCTGCCTAGCAAAGGAATC
Organism: Entomophthora muscae; assembly: GCA_014839935.2. Lineage (NCBI taxonomy): Eukaryota > Fungi > Entomophthoromycota > Entomophthoromycetes > Entomophthorales > Entomophthoraceae > Entomophthora > Entomophthora muscae. Next base: position 177,347 of record QTSX02000114.1, read on the forward strand.
AAAGTCCTTGTTTGTGTCGATTATTTGCTGCATGACAGCAGAGGTTGTAAAGGGCGATATGCGGTCTCCGCCGTCAAAGGAGCGGCGTATGCAGCGAGGTGTTTGGGCGTTGCTGTTCCCATCCTCAACGACCACTCGCATACCGGCAAAGGGGCCGTTGGGGATGCAGTACCCATTCGCCTGGGTGCCAGATCCCCCCATGTAGGCTTCAGTGAAAAGCTCCGATTGTTCGGGTTGCTGGGAATCAATTGAAGTATCCCAGTATGGAACGACGATTCCGGGACTGATTCGGCGCAACTCTGTTTGGAAGTGGTGTAGGAAGTGGCGATGCCACGGAAGAAACACTGGGTTGTTGTGGGCGGGCACTCTGTTGTCGACGTGCAGCTTGACCAGCTGGTCATACGCTGACGGGGTCCCCCCTGTCTGGGATAGGGCGATGATAGCATTAAAGAAGGTTTGCCGCTCCCCATCCGAGAGATCGCGGATTTCTCTGCGTACGTCGATTGTACTGCACTGCTGACTTGCTACGAATCCAAGCAATACAACACACAAATGCATACACTTGTTTTTTTTTTTTTTGTCTTTTTATTTCTCCAAAATGCACACCAATAATCTTACTCATCTCCTAATTCTAACATACATCAGTGTTAATTCAATCAACTAGTATAAACAACTAATATAAACAAAGTGCGGATTTTTTACAAATCAAATTCACATCTAATTTACCGACATGCTGCCTTTCAAAAATCATTTTATTTTAGGATTTATCATCTCGGCGTTTCTTTATCCAGACGCTATTTCAACTACATGTTTATAGCAGCCATAATTCAAATCAACCATTGGCAGCAAGGTGTCTAAAACAATGCTTGAGACATTTATAGTTTTCCTCCTAAAGCCACCGCTTTCTATAAACCCAACGCAAAGCAATATTCAGCGAATGCAGGTACAAATCGGTCAATTATCCTATTTCTCTTTTACAACATCATTACAAATATCCTACAACGCTGCATGTCCAATCTAAACTAATTTTAACACAACCATCAACTAATAAACAGACTATTGCACCGTACATTTAATTAATTGCAAGCCATCATATACCCCCTCATAATACCCATCTAAGCCCTTTCTAAGTTTAACTACTTCCTTAATAAAACTCAGATATAAACTATCACAGATAAAACTGATATTTAGATATACTTAAAAGTATAATCCAACTTGTATAGCCTACAATCTTATTTTCATCTTGCCAATCTGATTGATTTTAACAAGATCTACTATCCCATTGTCCAATCCTTATTTAAATCACGCCAGCTATTTTCATGCTACTATCCAAGCGAATTCCAACACAACATACGCTCACCACTCCACAGCTTGCAAGCGTGGCATTTCACCACCCAGCATCCCAAGTTGACAACCAACCACTGCATCCAGATTAGAGCTCAGCTAAGCGAGCCTGGATAAAACAATATAAATCCCGAAGCACCGCCAGCATAGGCATACTGCATAATCAATGCCGCTTTAAGGGTAAATAATCTCCCAAGCGGTGAACCCCAAATCAAACCACAGTGCTGGGAAATATCTAGCGCTACTGGTACCCACCTTACTCCCGATACCAGCTTCTAAACAGCTCACCCCTACTTTACGACATTGCCCCTAGTATTTTTAGATGGATTCTAAATAAAAACAAAAGATATGATGTCATAGTGCTCGACCTTAGGTCCCAAGGAAAAGGGTTTGGAAGTAAGGCGGGTATCGCTCCTCAACGCACCAATCGAACTCATAACACTGAAATGAATAGTCATACATGACAAAAACCAAAAAAATTAAACATTAATAAGTAAAAGAAACGGCAATTTACAGGTTAAAGTATTGGACCGGCAGATGTACGCTCAATCAATTCAATCCAACGGATCTCCACCGGATTCCAATCCAGCTATAGCTTTCACTCCATCTGCAACTTTCTCGCACTTTTAAAATTTAAGGCTACTCTGATAAACTTTATCTTTAAAGGCCTTTGGTAACTTTATTTAGGATCTCTTCAGTGAAAGCTAGTCTGGTTAGCTTTTAAATTGTACATTTTTTAAAAAACCGACAACTGCAAAAGAATAAAAATAAAGCAAATAAAAGTCTCGTCAAGTATATCCTTCTCGTAAGTATCTGAAACAAGATGAAGGAGGAAATTAAGAAGAGGGTGTACCTTATTTAATATAGAAGGATTATAATATAATTTATCACAGTAAGCCACATAGTGTCCATGTACATCATTGTAGGTATGGGACTTGTACAAGTACTTTTCCACTTAGGATTCAAAGTGTTCAATCCCCATATAACACAATCATCCAATAAGAGTGCCACCAACTATTCATTGATCTAGGTGTCTCCCAGTGAATTTTTCTCCCAAGAGGGTGTCACAACAAGTCAAACCCCTAACAGATCAGATAGCCATCCTTCTCTCTACTCAACCCCTCCATAATATCATGGCCATAGTTTCCCCGGGTGTGGCTCGGCCATAGCGCTGCCACCTGGGGAACCCCGGCCTGAAGTCCAACCTGCTTGCAGCAATCATAGATTTAGATCTAATGATTGATCACAAGTGGGTGGTGGCACAGGAAGTTGGGTACGAGTGGGGTGCAGATGCCCCACACCCAATTTTCCCTTCCTTGACCTGCTGGTCAACAAATCCTGACCTCAAAGGAGGTCAGGTAACAGCTTACAGAACCACCATTGGTATTATCTGTAAGCTGTCTAAATATTGTATTCAAGGAGGCCATGTCATCAAGATGTACCCAAAGGCTTTAAGTAACAATTGTCCCCAACAAACTACCTTAGTAGTTTGATATTTTACTCCCAATAAATATCTTGCCTCAATGATTCACTTATTTCAATATTTTCCAATCAGATTTGTAATAAAAAGACTGCTAGATTCTGCTTTCTCACCTCTGCAATTTCCAGGTAATCTTCCACCTCCTGCTGAAATAATTCCTGAAACCCGCGAAATTGAATGTGAGCCTATTTATGCTGTTGATTCCTTGATGTTGAGCCAAATGAAGGTCTTCCTGATGTACCTGTGCATAATCTTCTGCTGCACCTTTCCTTATTCACTCTCCAAGGGTTATCATTTATGAGTAAACACACATCATCTCCTCCTAATTGGTAATGTCATCCTAATTTGGGTATACATTCCCCATTTGATTGATTACGACGAGCTCTCTCTCTACTTTACCCTGACATTATCAAACTACTCTAATTTTGATATATTGTATGGCCTGCGCATTTTTGTTGTTAGATCATTCTCTTGCATCATGGATATCTCAGTGGTGACTTCCACAATGCTTATTACTTCATTTTGGAAGTATTTTTGCAGTGGTTTTCTTTCCCCTGTTATACCCATCCTTTGCAAAGATAGAGATCACACAACCTCGCCGTACTTTACTCTCACGCCTCAAATTCTGGCAGCCTGCTCCTAGCCTTCCATCCCCTTTGTTAAATACTGCCAGAGAAATCTTGGCACTAACTGTGGAATGGACCCAGCATGGTTTCCCTCAGAAGCTCCTCAGCTTCCCACTCAAACAAGCAGAACCCGAATCCCATGAGTGGTGTTTGTCTATTCTTGACCAAGCACCAAACTCCTTTGATGACGCATCAACCCTAATCCCTTTGATGACGTGCCAAGCTCCGGCAACTTCCTCTTTGATTGAATACAAAACCCTGTTCTCAAGTTCTCAAGGCCCTCAACCTCTACCCTTTCACCTCAAGCAGTTTCAAGCCAATGCCGAGAAGTCATTACTCCCCCAAAGCGCTAATTTTGCGGCCCTCTATCTCAGCCTTGACCACACTGGTCAAAGTCTGTCACCCTGGTCACACCCTTCCACTTCTGTCTCCGATATGATACAGCGCCTCCTGCAAGCAGTTGGGGGTAAGCTAGTGACGTCCCAGCAGTCAACTCAGCCTCTGTTATTGGAGGCTCCTCCCATGTTAAATTTCTTGAAAAGTCAACAGGAGCCAGCCACTCCACAAGGGTCTATATCACCTGAGGTTTCTCAATCTGTTGTGACTCCAGCCCCCACTCTGGCTATAGCTCCTGTTGTCAGTTCTCCTCAGAGTATTCCTATCCTGGTTGTGCTCTCCTTTTACGATATTGATGACTCCAGCGCTACCCTGGCAAACTTATACTCTATTGACTCTCAAGCGCTCACTTCAGGTAACGCTACCAATGCCTGTAAACTTATACACTTCAACCAGAACTGTCCATTACTATCCGCCAAGGCTCAGGCTATAGTAGATCTCCACATTGCCACTATGAATAAGGTTGCGCCTGCTTCTTGTCTTGAGCCTATTGTCATTGAACCTGTGATTGACCAACCCTTTGTAGCCTTGAATGAGGACCTGTTGTCCATTCAGACAGCTCCTCAACTCTAGGTACAAGTTGATTACAATCACTCCCCTCTACCAAATAAAACAAAGATGTGATATTTTTTGTTTCATTGTTCCTTTGCTTCCACATCACATCTAACAAAAGCTGTAGCTTTAGTAGATACTGGTGCCACAGACAACTTCATTTCAAAAGATCTGGTTGACAAGCTAGGTTTGGAATATAATCCTGGTGCTCTGTGCAAAGGAGGGGTATCCAATGACTTCCATTCATTCAGACTATGTTGCCTGTTATCCTTCTCCATCACTGATCATGCCTTTGTTGCTGACTTCACAGTGGCAAAGCACCTGACATACCCGGTGATCCTAGGCGTGGAATGGTGGTGGGAGCACAATATCACCCCAATCCTCAAAGATAACTTACTGAGGATTGCTCATCCTGCCAGAATTTCCTTGGAGGTACCAATGATCCCGTTTGGGAAAGAAGCCCCTTACATCTCAATGTCAGTCTCAGCAACAACAAAACCCGCCACATCATTTGACGTCCTTCCGTTGTGCCTCTCCCACTTGCACGCAGCCTTTGATTCTAAGCTGGCTGATGGTCTCCCCGCACACTCACAATTTGACTTTGAGTTTAAACTCACTGTTGATTTGGTGAAAGTTGCTTCTTCTATCTATCCCTTGAACTTAAAGGAGGAACAATGCTTAGAAGAATGGACAAAGGACATGGAATCCAAAGGACATATCATTAGGAAATCTTCTCCTATATGCTCTCCACTGCTGTTTGTTCAAAATTCTGATGGATCATTACGCCCCTGCATTGATTTTGGGAACCTGAACAATGTGACTGTACTGGACCCATACCCCATGCCCATTGAGTCTCAGATCTCCAGGGAGGTGGAGAAAGCTAGGATCTTTTCAAAGCTGGACCTCTTAAATGCTTTCAACCAGATTTGCATCAAAGAAGGTCAGGAATGGCTCACCGCTTTCAGGACTAAGAAAGGCATCTTTCAGTACCAAGTCATGCCCTTTGTTCTAAAAAATGCCCGGCAGTCTTCCAGAAGATGATCAATGCAGTCTTAGGTGACCTCATTGGGAACTGTGCTATAGTATACATGGACAACATCTTAGTATACTCTATGGATGAGGAGTCTCATGCCACCACCTTTGTGCCGTAGTGGAAAGGATCCAAAAGGCCAATCTTGTCATCAAACTGAGCAAATGTCAATTTTTCAAGAGTAATGTTTCTTTCTTAGGAAATCTGATTTTGGAGAAATGCCATGCCATTTCCCCTGACAAGGAAGCTGAAATAAGGAATTGGAAGACCCCAATAAACATTACCCAACTCCGCAGTTTCCTGGGAACATGCAACTTCTTGAAATGCTTCACCCCCCACTTGTCAGAAACAGCAGCCCCCCTTTACGCTGCTAGTGGAAAAAAAACTCTGTAATAGTCCACACAATGTAATGCTGTGTTCAATGCTGTTAAGACATCATGTGTTCTGCAACCATGCTCTGCCATGTTGATGCCTCCAAACCCTTCATCTTAGCCACAGATACCTCCAAATTTGCCATTGCCTCAGTCCTTCTACAAACTGCTGATGATGGACTAGAATACCCTGTGGGCTATTTCTCAAGAAAAATGAAATCTAGGGAGCTCAGCTACATGATCTATGACAAGGAGCTATTAGCAGTAGTAGAGTCTATTAAATACTGGCAGCATCACCTTTGCTCAGCCACGCACCCATTTACAGTAAGGATAGACCACAAAGCCCTACTGTATTACCGGGAACCTTGTCTCTTAACTGAACGTCAGACCAGATGATATGAAGTCCTAGTCAAGTTTAAATTCCAATACAAGTTTATCAAGGGTATTGATAACCATCTGGTAGACTCCCTCAGTCGCAACCCAGCATTCCTTCCTGACGTTAAGGCTATCCAAGAATTTAATACAAAGGTCATGATTCCCCCCAGCGCCATTCTATCCTCTCCTCCCACAGGAACAATCTGTACCCTAAGTGTCCAAGAACCTGAAAACCCAGATCTGGTAGCTAGAGTCAAGTTGCTGCAACCTTTAGACAAACGGTATCCCCAGTTGTTTAAGTTGGCAAGTCAATCTACTCCCCATACCTGCTACAGTTCTGAAGACAGTACGATACTTCACAATTGTCGCCTGTGGGTACCTGGTGGTGATATTTGCCTGGCAGTCATCAAGGCCAACCATGACAACATATTGGTTTGTCACCAAGGGAAAAATAAGACCATAGAGATAATCTGTAGACAATTTGATTGGAGAGGTCTCATATCAGACGTAGCTAAGTACCTGAAGGGCTGTGTGGGTTGGTAAGACACGCCATTTCAAAAACGGCATTTCAAAAACCACTATCTCAAATTATGCCATTTACCAATTTATGCTATCTCAATTTATTAGTAAAAACGCCATTTTGATTTACAGCATTTTTGACTAAGAAAAACAAGTTTTAAAATTTTAGATTTTTTCAACTCAAAAAAATCTAAAAAAAATAAAATAAAAAAACACTTCTAGGCATAAAAAAGCCTCATAATTTCAAATCTGCAATAAAAATGGGGTTGATTTGTAGCAACATAGTTGTGTTAAGCCCAAAAGTTAAAATGATCTCAAAAACAACTATTTTCATCTATTTTAACTATAAACTGTACTTTAAAATAAGCATATAATTGTACCAAATATCAAAAAAGTCAAAGAAAGGTAAAATCAAAGGAAATAAGAGAGAAGATAAAGAATACCTTATTGGGAAAGGACTCAAACATTGGTAGAAAGAGCAACTGAGATAGCTTGGAGATGCTCAAGCTTTCTATCCTTAGGATAGTAGGCAAGGACCACCTTGATGATTTCAGTATACTTTTTTACTGCCTTGGTCATCTTGGGGGGTTGTCCTTGGTCTTCATGCCATTCTTAAAGAGGCAGGCAGAGATGGCCTGCTGGGTTTTTAAATGGACCATGATCTTGTTGAATTTGGGCTTATGAACCCTGGCCCTTGTAGCAAACTGGCTATGCCACCCTTCAAGGGAAGAGGTGGTCTTGATTAAACCATCTTTTAACTGCTTAAAGCAGTTCCAGGTGATTGAGTCACCGCCCTTTCTTATGTGGTGTTCTCCTTGAAAGATACCAACCCATTGAGTTTCAAAATACCCAATAAAGGGCGCAAAGGCTGCCTGGTTGGCTATAATATATGAGTGATAGAGTAGGGCATCATAGAAGTCATTTGTCTCCTTCTTTCTAACCAGAGCATGGGCAGTGAAGCAATTGAAGACATCCTTGGCTTTTTTGGTGCCTTCAGAGTTGACCAGCTCATGAAGTTCAGAGCACTTTTGGAGGTGGCAGCAGAATGCCTGCCGGAAGTGGAAGTAGCATCCTTGAGGAGAGCTCTTAAAGACTTGAATGAAGGCATTTGCCTGAGCCTGTTCAAAATCCACTACCAGATATTCATGGTAGGGAAGGCTTTTGGGCTGCTTTCTGATTGGGGTAGCTTCCTCTTCCTGTGACTGGGCCTTCTTCTTGCGCCCTCTGGTCTCCTTGGGCTCCTCTTCAATGGTTTGGAGGATTTTATCAAGCTTGGCCTTTAGGATTGTGAGTGCATGGACATATATTTCCTGCTTCTTGTTGGGAAGGAAAAAGAAGACCAGGGGAAGAACTAGATCACCAACCTGCTCATGGATATTCCAAAGCTGGCTGAAGAGCTCTGGGCGGGTTGAGAAAGTGCCATCTGTAAGCCAGGTCTTGCATTTCAGCAGGTTGTGTAGATCCTGGCTTGTGGCAAAGCAGATAATACGCTCAGGGGCATGTTGACCATCATTATGAAGAAGGAATCTCTCCTCATGGCGGGATAACTTTTGTCACTCAGTAAGGATCACTTGGTCAATGGACGTAGCACTGACGCCTTCAGTGCTCAGAGCATATCTCTGATCAGTGAGATATCTCTGTAGTTTTGAGGCGCCACCAACAGTTGCAAGTTGGGTATCTTTAAATTAAGGAGGGCATCATTGACAACCTCAGTGGCAGTTTGATCCTTGGTGGTTGGGATCACCTGACAAAGAAACCAGCGGATAAGTTTGTAAAGCGGGTCAAAAGGCTCAGCCCAGTCATGGTTGACAGTTAGGGCTTTAAATCTAGTGAACCCATAAGTAGTAAGTTTAGCTGGGCAGCCAATATTATCACATTTGATGTGATGTTGGCAGATTGCTTTCTTCTCATCATTACAGCTGAAGCTGTAGCCCTTATAGACAAAGCCAGTACCCCCTTTCTTTGTCATGATGGGGTGGCTGGCTGGATAAGTGGCAGGCACAGCAAAGGTACCATTTCAATTGCATATATTAATGATGGTATTAAGATCCCAGAGCTCAATTTGGTCATCTGCAGGAGCACCAGGCTCCTGCTCCTCTTCATGCTCTGAGGTGGGATCAGAGTGGCAATTTTTTGTTAACTTCTCTTGGGGGTCTGAGGGGGAGTACACAAATGGAGAGTGGGGAGGGGGTAGGACTGTTTCCCTCTGGCTCAGGTGATGGAGTTGGGGTCTTGGGGGGAGATTTGGCCTTAGAAGGCTGCTTTTTGGGGTAGTCTTGGCCTTTTTGGCCTTTGGAGGAGTGATCTTGGACTTTGAGGCCTTTGAGGCCTTGGGCGCAGCTTTGGTAATTGACTTGGGGGCATCAAAAAGTGAATTAGTTCAAAAATATTAGCAATTTGGGGGTTGTTTTTAAAGAGAAAAGTGAGAATGTTTTTAATATAAAAGGTAGAATTTTTACATAATTGTAGAAAAGATCTAAAAATATATAATATCAAAATTTCAATATTCTTTGTCCTGTAAAAAAGTTTTTATTAGTAACACAAGTAGGCAAAACTTTGAGTTTTGACTGAAAACTTGCTTTCACAATGGCATTTTTGAAGTAACGTAATTGAGGTGCCGTAGCTTAAAAACATGGTGTTTTTGACCATTTTTTATATTGATTTAACAAATCTACAGTGGAGCTACCTCAACCAGGCCCAAGAGTAAAACTTGAATTTCTCAAAAACTAGCTAATACAACTGGGGTTAAAAAGCACCCCATTGTTTAGAGGAGGCCAAAATATATATATCTGCAATGTTTCATATGTTTTTTTACATTCTTTATTATAATGATTTTTGATGTAAAACTATACTTTTGAAAAGTGGAAAGCAAGAATTTCAATGGGGGAATCAATATAGCGTAGCCTGGCGTTGCAGATAATTTTCCCTTATTTTCCTATCCATTGTGCGCATCAAATCAATTGGGTGATATGAAACCCGGTGGAATTCAAAGTGACGTAAATCAAAATGGCGTAATCACCCTCTTTCATATTAAAATCCTATTGTAATATTTTATTAAGAGATCTCTTATCAACATATTCATGTATAATAAAGTTATAAATTACATATAAGAAAACTGTTTTTTTACCCAGCAATGACAATCACTAGAAGGACTATCATAGTGATTTCTATTTAGGTTGTTCTTAGTATAAGTGTCTTGGATTAATACTATAGGAACATCTTCTGGCACTATACAACAGGCTTTATTTTAGTTCAGGTGCAAGCTTGTTTTAGTTAAAGATAAATAGCGTGATTCAAAATAAGGTAAAGTTGAGATGGCGTAAACATGCCCCACACTAAGTGATTTCATATGTAAATAAAGTTAGCAAAATAAGATTTAATTAGTCTGACTTGGATTGACAAAATTGAAATGGCGTAAATTTGGAATAGCACATTAATAAAGTATATGTAAATTTTAACTATTTTATTGTTTTTTTTATTTTTTTGTGATTCAAATCACTAACGCAAAAAATGCCATCTTTAATTAAATTCAAGATGGCGTAAATCAAAGTGGCGTTTTCAAGATGGCTTGTTGTACCTGTGGGTTGTCTAAGGTCAAAGCCCTCATGTCTCAAACAGGCAGGTTTACTTGTCCCCCTACAAATTTCAAATGGTTATGATGCAATCATGGTAGTATTAGATTGCTTCACAAAGATGAGTCATTTCATCCCCTTCCAAACCACAATCACATCAGTCCATATGGTCAAACTGTTTGTTGACAATGTCTTTGCCCACCATGGAATCCCCCAAGAGATCAAAAGCGACAGAGGTCCCCAATTCACAGCATGATTCTGGGAGGATTTCTCCAGACTCCTAGGCATCAAGTTATGCCGATCAACAGCCTACCACCCCCAATCTGATGGCCAGACAGAGAGGGTGAATCAATGGTTGGAAACATTTCTTAGATGCTACTCTAAAGCTATACAAGATAACTGGTCCCAAGACATGCCAATACCCAGTTTGCTTACAACAATGCCCCGCACTCCTCATCCAATGTCTCCCCATTCTACGCAAATTATGGCTACAACCCCCAGTGTAACTTTGGCTCACTTTCAGGTAGCAAAGTGGAATCAGCATCCTCACAGGCAGCAGCTTTAAAAAGAATCCACAAAGAAGTCAAAGGGTCCTTGACTCATGCCGTGACAACTTACAAGGATTACGCCAACATGAAAGGAAGAGAGGGTCCAGCGTACAAGATCGGCGATCAAGTACTGGTTGACTCCAGGGACATGCGGCTAAAAGTGACATGCCAGAAGCTAGGCCCCAAAAGAGTAGGTCCATTCAGAATCTTAAAGAAGATAGGATCTTCAGCCTACCAGCTGGACCTCCCTTCCTTCTTCCACATCTTCAGCACATTCCATGAATGCCTATTAACTAAGTATAAAGGTCCCCCTGTATCTACTCCTGACCCTATAATGGTGGATGGACAACTAGAATATGAACTGGAATCAATAATTGCATCCAAACTATCTTGCAAGCGCCTGCACTACCTAGTAGCCTGGAAGGGATACCCAGCCTCAGAAAACTGTTGGATCCCCCATCACAGCCTCACTCACACCCAAGAAATGCTCCAGGAATTCCATAAGAACAATCCCGAGCAGTAGGTCCAGTAAAGGCCACCCTAGCTGCCATGAAACTCCCTCCTGCCCACAAGAACTATGCATTGGCAGCACTCCCAGGAGGCGGGAAGTCCCCGTTACCAAAGAAGGAGAGTAATGCCATAGCCATAGTTTTCCCGGGGGTGGCTTGGACATAGCGCTGCCACCTGGGGAACCCCGGCCTGAAGTCCAACCTGCTTGCAGCAATCATAGATTTAGATCTAACAATTGATCACAAGTGGGTGGTGACACGGGAAGCTGGGTACGAGTGGGGTGCAGATGCCCCACACCCAATTTTCCCTCCCTTGACCTGCTGGTCAACAAATCCTGACCTTGGAGGAGGTCAGGTAACAGCTTACAGGACCACCATTGATGGTATCTGTAAGCTGTCCAAATATTGTATTCAAGGAGACCACCTCATCAAGATGTACCTGAAGGCCTTAAGTAACAATCACCCCTATCAAACTACTGTAGTAGTTTGATAGTTTGCCCTCAATAAATATCTTGCCTCCATGATTTACTAATTTCAATATTTCCCAATCAGATTTGCAATAACCGGACGGCTAGATTCTGCTTTCTCACCTCTGCAATTTCCTGGTAAGCTTCCTCTGCCTGCTGAAATGATTCCTGATCCCTGTGAAATTGAATATGAGCTTATCTATTCTGCTGATCTCTTGATGTTGAGCCAAATGAAGGTCTTCCTGATGTACCTGTGCATAATCTTCTGCTGCACCTTTCCTTATTCACTCTGCAAGGGTTACCATTTCTGAGTAAACATGCATTGTCTCCTCCTCATTGGTAATGTCATCCTCATCTGGGGGTACATTCCCCATTTGATTGCTTATGATGAGCTCGCACTCTAATTTAACCTGACAGTAGAGCCTTGGATCTGTTGTCAACTGGGGAGTCCCTTGTAAAGAGCTTCATCCCAGATAACTGAAACACATTTGGTTATAGATATCCCTGACCATCCCTCCCCACTTGTGATTTTGGCCCCCTTGCCTACCTCCACTGGAAAAGTTCCCTCCGCTAGCCACCTTATCCTTATGGGCCCCTGTTTGAGTGACCATCCCAGTGTTGCACTGGGTGGTGTCCTGGTGGCCTGAAGGTATACCTGGGTTGGTTGAATGGTGCAGTCTTTATTGAACGGTTGCCTGGGGAGGATCCCATGCTTCCTTATACGGAGTGGGGCTGATATTGGTAAGGATCCTGGCAATAAAGCCTATTTTTAGCATTATGGATCAGTATCCTGATCATCGCTACATATACCCCTCCTGGTGTCTGATGGCCCTTCCCCACCAGGTAAGAGTCCTACGCCTTGCAGTATAAGTTATCCTAAATCAATCCATTTTTCTGGCTAGGCGTCTTCGTAACCCGAGCACTAAGCTAAAATTAGTTCGGTGGCAAAAAGTTTAATCGGCCAGTGGTGGTTTGAATCAAGGCGGTTAGAGCTGGGCAGCTCGAAGCTGGGATGGGAGCTTAGCTTGGTGGGAAGGTATGAGATCGATGAAGGCTTGGACTCGAGGCCAAGGATGGCTGGTATGGGTTGATGCGCGGGGGTTGGAAATATATCGGGGTTGGTATCAGCCCGAAATCGGTCAAAGTTGATTTTGATGTGCGATAGCTTAGGGGTTAATGGAACCAAGTCCGCTCAACCCCTTTGCTGCGGTAAAGTTGGATGGGTTCGGCTATGAAATGAGTGATGTCGTCGGGTTGGAAATGGGCTGAAGTGGCAGGAAATCTGGGTATGGTTTATAAGGTTTTAAATAAGAAAGGGATTTTTACTTTTATATCCAAACATTAACTTTTTTATGTTACATATGTTTGCATAAATTTATCATGGGGCTGAGGGTAATGGCACAAGTTGTGATCGCACTGTAGGGTTGGGAGGTCACAGTTTTTAATTTAAATTTCCATTTGTAATATATTTTTCCGATTTAAAAAAACTGTGACCTTTTCAGCCCTTTAGTACACGCTGCTTTCTTACTATCCGACAACCATTCACAATTAATGTAACTGGTTAATCGTTTTTAGGGGCGACTTGTTTCAACGATATCTGGTGTAATTATAGTATATTCAGCTTTTTACAAAGATGCGTTTATATCTGGCCAACCCAAGACTCGGATGGCCGATGGCTGTTCACCTCAATTATTCAGAAGGGAAGGGTTGGTTTTAAATGATGTGTCTGCAGGGATGATTTAACCAGGTTCATTTAAAGATGAATATAAGACTTGTGTGAATCTTTTGGGGGTTTTGAAATGGAATGGTCACGTAGTGTGAAGGAATCCGTTGGAACCGCTCAAGGTCGCAATTCCCCTCCCCGGAAAGGCGGGATTCTGCATGGAGAGGTTCGAACGCCCGATTTGGAATACCAAAGATTACTGGCCCCGCCCAAAGTGACTTGTATCCGCCAAATAATGCTGAGCATGGCTCTAGCAATCACGCTTCCAAAAGATTGGCTTTACGAACAGATGGGATTTTAAATTGTTTAAAGGATGTTGCCAATAAATTATAAGCTTATCTCGAAAGTTAAAGCTGATGTAAGCTGCTGGCATGCTCATAACGAGTATTGATTTGTCAGTGCTAAACTTAAAAGCTAGCAAAGAAGATGAAAAGAATATATGCTGTTCTTCTTTTTTGCCGCTCTTGTCGTCTGCCAGCAGCGGTGTGCTCAAATCGATGACCGCCGGGAAATCCGCGACCTCGAGCCGAGCGAACGGCACGCGTTTTTCGAGGCCATCAATACCTTGGCCAAGACAGGTGGCATTCCTTCCAACTACGACCGAATCGTAAGGATTCATGTGGAAACCACCGCCAAGATCCACAAGAGTTTGCTGTTTCTTCCTTGGCATCGCCACTACGTACATCACCTGCAAGCTGAGATCCGCAAGCTCAACCCCAGCGTCGTCATTCCGTACTGGGACACCGCCTTTGACTCCCAGCAGCCAGAGAAATCTGAGATATTCACCCCCGAATTCCTGGGCGGTACCGGCACCCCCGAGACTGGCTACTGCGTCCCCAACGGCCCCTTCGCCAACCTCGAGATACGAGTCGAGGATGACAAGCCTGGCAACACAGTTCCTGGCTGCCTGCTGCGCGCGTTCGATGGCGGCGAAAAGCTTACGCCATTCGCAACCAGCGAAGTGATCCAGAAAATATCTGCAACCAAGGACTTTGCCAAGTTCTCAAGCCAAATCGAACGCGGCCCCCACGCCCCCATCCACAATGGGATCGGTAGCGAGTATGGCCACATGTCAACAATGTCATCCCCTAATGATCCAATATTCTGGCTTCACCACGCCAACGTTGACTACTGGTACTATAGATGGCAACAATCGGTCGGGAAAAACAACTACGTCCAAGGGAAGGAAGAAACCGCTCTTCCTTACTATGACGACGTCACTGTTCGCGACACGCTCGATACTGAGGCATATCCATACTGCTACCGCTATGTTCCAAAAGGAACAAAGATCCATCCCCCAACGAACCAAACAGAGCTACTTCCGCCCAATGACCAGGACAATATTGAACCACCAGTTTCAAACAATGGCCCAGAGCAAGAGCTTCTTCCCGAGAAAGAACCACCCTTTGAGGACGATATCCCAGACGATGTGGTTTCGGAACTGATTCCTGACCAGAGAGAACCATCGGATGACAAACCAGTTCAAGTGGTTTCAGAACAAGACATTGGCCAGGAAATGATACCAGAGGATAAACCAGTACAAGTGATTTCAGAGCAAGACGCTGACCAGGAACAGGCATCAAAGGACAAACCAGTTCAAGTGGTTTCAGAAAAAGACTTTGATCAGGACGAGCCGCAGCAATCAGACGATCAGCTAGTAGTTTCAGAAAAAGACTTTGACCGGGAGGAACCGCTGGCATCAGACGATGAACAAGTGAAAGTAGTTTCCGAAAAAGACTTTGAGCGGGAGGAACCACATGTATCAGATGATAGACAAGTCTCAGAAAGGATTCCAGATCAACCTCCCCTAGAGTCAACTCAAGACGAATCATACCGCACGGAAATGCCCCAACTTTTAACTATTCCCAGTCTTATTCTACAAATGAAGGTTGGTTTACTGAAGCAAATGGGGGTCCTCGCGCGCCGCCAAGACTCCTCCGAGACAATTTCCACGAGCTATAACCAAGATTCCCATCATCCAATCCGCACAATCACCCCTGAAGAGACCAAACTATCCCAGGAGCTAATCATTAAAATTAAAGAGGCATGCCCCCCTTCAGTATGCCCCGATGCCCTGGACCGGAACGACCTCCGCCGCTTACGTGTCCCCCGACCCACCCCACTGCGCTGGATCATTCTCAACAACCTCGGCATCAAGGAGACGCGCCAGCAGGAGATTGCCTTTGCCAGACTTCTATTTAAACTCAACTCAGACCCCAACTACCAGTCACCCGAGTCGATTGGTAAATGGAACTTCCGCCACCCTCTCGACTCATCCACCAACCAAACCTACACCTTCTCCCGCAAAGTCACCACCTTCTTTGAAGATTAATTTATCAAAATTTCAACAAACCCCTCCCAGCATGACTCTCTTCCTTTTTTCTAAATAAAATATCACATCAAATGATTTAAAACTGATTACAAACACTATTTTGATTGGTGGCAAGGTTCAATCCAACCTCGCCAGTTTAATCCAAGCACGGCAAGCAAAGAAAGTTGATATCTGTCAGTGCTAACAACATATCCAGATGAATCAGCCAAAGCTCAATCTAGAGTGTTCCAAGTTAACTTCAAAGATCCGATCCCACATTTCAACGATTTCCACTTGTCTAACCTTGGCCAGCCATTTATCGACAGGGGCAAGCATATTTCAGCCCATTTCAATATCGGTCTAAATCCCCAATCTAACCTCTTCAAAGCTTACCCGTGCTATTTTTATACTTGATGTATCTTAACCATATTTAAATGTAAGTCCTTAGATCTGGCTTATCCCGTTGAAATCGGACATCAACCCTTTCGGCCCTATACTTCCAATACTCCCCCTTCTCCTTGGCAGCTCTATCAGTAAGCCATTGTCCTGATCCATCCCTACCTCACCCATATTTTCCCAGCCTTGTTTACCGTACCCTTGGGAGATTGACCATTGGTTCTGGTCAATATACCTTACCTTGATACCCCGGGAGATGCTGTGGAATGAAGGAAGCCCTTTACAGGACCACCTAGATAAAAGTCAATCACCTATCAAATGAAAGCAATGGACCTGATTCCCAACCGTGCATGCTACCTAGGGATCTTAGATAATTACAGCGGACCAGGGAAGTCTACCCAGCTAGCTGCAACTGAACCAGTCATAGATAAGTATTGGGGTTGGGGGCGGCCGCAGCCCAAAGAGAAAGGGCGAAGATTTAGGGTACGATGATAGCTTTATTTGGGAAGCGTTAGCATACCAGAAGGGGAAGCCATCAGCCCACCAGGGGTGGCATTGCAGCGGGATCCAGGTATGGTGAGACCGGTGAATATCTAATTGAGGAATCAGCGCTCAGAACCAGCTAGGCGCCTAACTAGGAGATATCACTCATAATCAGCACCAACAGCAGTGTCCCAATGCTGTTAGGTACGCTGTGGGCAGCTCTATGAGCACCCCTGTGCATGGTGAGATAGATTGTTGGGCAGGAATTGATCTCGGAGTCATGACCCATGTACCGGCAAACTACCATTCAGAGATTTTTTTAAGAAGCTGGCTGTTAGGGCCCAAGATCTGAGAGAGATCCTGACAGATTTTGGACCTGCACCTGCGCTCAGCAAGTGCCCATGTGGGCGGCTGCGTAAGCTCACCAGGGGGATCAACCCCCTGCAAAGCCACCATGGTGGCTGAGAGGTTGGGCCATTTGTGCTGGCCTATTTAGGCCAAGAGCAATCAGCCACAGCCATTACCACAACCAGGGCCAGCCAATTGGCTGACCCAGAGGGGCTAGCGGTCCCCAACAGCTTGGGAGCCACTGGCTCATAGCTTAAAAAGAAACCAGCTGGCTCTCAAGCAGAGCACAAGTGCATCAGCTTGGTGCTGGAGCAGATCCAGTACCAGCTGGGATTGATGCAGTACCTAGCCAGCACTACAACTACTGTGCTGGCTGCCATTTCTGACACAGCTTCCTCTCCTGTGGTGCCTGCTGCTCCTGCTTCTGTTCCCACTGCCTCTGCTCACATTTTATTTTCTGCTCCTATCCAGAATAATGCAAATTCTGGGAACTGCCTGGCTATGCAGGAACCCAATCCAGCCAAACCTCAACCACCCACTGATGTAATGATAGAGATTATCACTACCCAGGAGATTGAAAGTAACCACCAATCACTTGATCGCAATAACTTCCTCAACCATGCAATAGCTGCACCCCAGTGCAACTCCCTGCTTGTTATGGAAGCCAACCGATTAACACCCAGGGATCCAACCATAATGAAAATGAGACAGATGCCACTGTTCTAGCCCCCAGCGAGGTTTTAACCAAGTTTCCCTTAGCCAATCCACCGCCACAGCTCTGATAGATCCCCGTTCCCAGGATCAGGCCAGAGTTCCTGGATCCCTATCTGCTCTTCCCATTACCCTTTAAGTGCCTGTGACCAAGGGATGGGCTGCTGGTACTCTCCAAAAAGCTATAGCGACCTCTTCCAAGCAGGACCAGAGGAGTGGTATAAAAACCACTACCTCTTGCTCAAGTCAAGTGCAGATGATGTTTAATAAAGTGTATGGTAACCCGAGTGGTACTAGCCTTTATTCTCCACATACTGTTACACTCTTGGACCCAATCTTCTCACCAGCCTATCTACCTAGCAAGCAGTTGAACCTATACAACCAATTGTGATGAACTACCAACCAGGGCCCAGCCTGGGAAGGACTAGCTGCTACATACCACCCCCAACATACCTTATCCTGCTGCTGAGGTACAACCCTATAACCCAAGCCGAGATGGAATAATATCCTAACCATCCCCAGTGTCGTGAAGTGATTGGTTGTAAACTAGCCGTCACTGTACTCACACATTGATCCATTAAGCTCGGTGAACCAAAGGACAATGGTACTCTTGCTCTGGATGATAACCAGTCCGACTGATCAACTAAGTTGCACTCTGAGTTCATATTAACTAACAATCATCTGATCATTAGTTTAATATTGGGCTAAGTAATAGATAAAACTGGGCTGTAACTAGAGGATCCTCGTTTTCTGTGACTCTCATTAATCCCCTCTCTTACTATATAACTATCTCCTTGATTGATTAAATAAAGATTGATTTACATAAACTTATAACTTATTATACACATTAGGATGAAGAAATTATCTTAGCTTGATCTTTAATAGCACATAAGGCTGTATTGGAGTTAAGCAAAAGTAGCTATCAATCAACTGATAGCTGAAGTTACAATACCCAGTCTGTCTAAAGTTGTGATGCTGTACCTTGGTGCCTATCAATCCCTTGCAGCTGGCATGCTGTACCTGTCTTGCTCCCTGCCCTTCCTGTATAAGGCATCAGTGCCAGGTTACCCAGGAGGATGGGACCCTTCTTATAGTATCTTGGTGTTGCACCATACTGGCCTGGACACAGGATGATACCCCACTGCCCCAGCAGAAATCTGGTCCACCCTGGGGTGGACAGCCAACCATCAGTGGATTAAAAGCCTGGAACCACATTCCACTTATGGCTTGGCCAACCCTGGCAGAGATAAAGAACCACTACAAGGTATGGAATCTGGGAAGTGATGGATCTAAAAGAATCCCCCTTGCAGCCTAAAAATGTTGTAAAGTCACTTCCCCTTTAGCCTTAGATTAGGCAGGATTTCCTGGATGGACAAAGAAACCTAACCAAAGCCCATCCAAGCTCAAAACTCTATGGCCAATGTTGTGAATGCCGCCATTCACCATGTTTTGGTTTTGCCTTTGTTGGGTTATTTTGAGGACAAATATCTCTCTTTTGCTTTTGCCCTTCAAAATGAGGCTGGCTCTGAATTGGGAAATAAAATTGTTCAGTTTCCTGATCCTGTGCAACTCACTTGCCCCACTCATGCTCGTGGCAAGCAATCCTACTGTTCTAGTAGTGTTTTGTGGTATTGTCTACCACTGTATATTACATTTCCTATTTTCCAATAAAATTAAGTTCTATTCACATTTTTTTCTTTGTGTTCCACACACTTTGGCGCCTCTCTAGCCACCTCTAGCAGATATTATTCAATCAGGGCCACAAGGTAATCACATAGCCTTCCCTGCCATTCTAACCAAGACTTAGTATGAATTCAATCCTAAGTTTAGGATTTCCCGTTGTGACTCTGTGCCGCGCCTCAGATGACGACTGCCAATAAAGTGTACACCATTGATGAGCGTTTTGTGTTGGCATAACCTTCTCAAGCCCCATCAACCATGCCTGGTCCCCCCTGGCTGACGGTAGAAAAACTGCTGGTTGATTTGGACTGTTATTTGGCCAGGTGTTGTCCCCTCCTTGAGATTATTATATTTGGCCAATCAGGTGAGGACAGGTTGGGAACCACAAACTTCAGTGTCACAGTCCCTTATTCTCTGCCAGGATACTGGATAGGCATTGTCTAATCAGATTGCCCTCCAGAAATGGCCTGAAACCCTCCAGCCCCCCTGACACGGGTCAGCAAAAACTATCCCCCACCTGATCAGGGGGTCCCACAGCTTCTAGTAGTACTCTTGTCCCAAGTCATACCCCTTAGAAGGCAAGCCAGCCTATATTGGGTCCCTGATTGTCTATTGTTACAAATCAAATGCCCTCACTTTTATTTTCTTTAAAGTTTGGACCCCAGCTTCTGGGGTCCTTCTAAAGATTATTGGTAAAGTTTGGGCTCCCTGTACCTTCTTTCCTTCCTTCTGACCCTTCCTAGCTCTTTCATTACCCCTAAGACTGTTATTGGCGTTGTTGGGTGGCTGTTTACCTGCTTTTGCTTTTGCTTTGAGTTCAAACTTGGATTTGAGTTAGGATTTGATGTAACAACCTGCTTTACTTTCAAAAATCCAGTGTCTTTGCTTAGCTCTTGGAACCTTGAGGGTACATATCACTGTAAGAGACTCCCCTGGTCAGCATCAAGGCTGCCGGCACATCTAGACACCTCCCAGGCGGCAAACTTTTGTGGGGTGCACCCTAGATTGGTGGCGGCTAACCAATTAACTGGTAGGGATGGCTGTCACCTCCCCAAAGATTCTGGTGAACAAGAATATGCTGGTCCCCTTTGCCAAGTTTACAATCTTCACTCTAGCCCTGCTCTGTTTCTGATCTGGCCCACCTCGCCCAAGTTGTGAGCTTTTATCTCCTTCTCTGCCTATCAGGCAGGTGAGAACCCCTCTCACCTGTTGCATCTACTGGGCAACCTTCCTGGAAAGGCTAGCAACCTACTTTCCACAGGGGAAACTCTGGTTCATAGCCTGACTTGTAACAATGCAGAGTTTGCTCAGATCACTGAAACACCAACAAGTCATCTGTATGGAGACTCCCACACACTCTCTCTGGTGGAATCAGTGGTCCTTCCTCCAATCAACCATATGCTCAACCCCATAAGTGTCCCCCAGGCGCACCTCCTAGCTTGTTTTGGGGGTTCTCTTGATGGGCCGTAACACATACCTCTCCCAACTGTCCCCTGTTGGGTCCTTTTAGTCCCCTGTTTGAGCAGCCATCTAAGTCTTGCGCCAGATGGCATATTGGTGGGTTTTATCACTGGGATGAGAGCTGAGCTTAGTAAGTTTAGGATCCCTCTCTCATTGATCTGGACCTTGATATCTGCACCAAAAAGTTCTTTCCCAGCCCAAGCAGGCAAGATTCATACAGACGCTCTATTCCAAAAGGAAGTGGATGTGAGGGTGGGGAGCTGGATGAATGGATTGTTCTCCAATTCTGGGGAACATGCCACCAGGCCACTGGCCAGTGCAGGTCTGTGATGGCTGCTAATAATGGGCTCCACAGCAAAGATGCTGTAGAGATATGAGAGATAGATATTCACTGACATGGTTATCAGGCCACCCAGTAACTAAGGGGTGTGGCTGCAGGGAGTAGAGGACATAATGAGAAAGTCCTTTGGGGGTGCTAGAAAGCTTCACATAGTAGGATTGACTAATGAGGTTTTCTAAGGACAAGCAGGCCCAGCATGTAAAAAGATACCAGGACTACATCAGAAGCTAGTTCTTTACCCAGGTTATATCAAAGGGTAAGGTCTATCATGTTTAACAGGGAAACTCTCAACATAAGATATGGGAAGTGTTGCAACTGAACCAATGATAGCTCAGTATTTTATTGAGGAGGACAACAGTCCAATAGAAAGTAAAAGAATGAGAAGGATACAATAAAGTTTATTAATTGATATTGTGACCGATATACTATACAGGGAATTTCACTTGACCACCAGGGGGTGGCACAGTGGCAGGTTCTGTGTAAGGTTTGGAGCCAGTGAATAACTTACGCAGGGATTAGCAATGTTGAATTGGCAACACTCCTAATTAGGATATAGTGCCACCAATTTGACCTCACCTTCAGATTGATCATGCTGTTAGATATGTCATGGGGTGACTCAGTGAGCACCCCCTTTATATTGTGAGATATATTGGCAGGCAAGAGGGGAATCTTGGTTGTAACACCCCCCCCTTGCCCCCTGTTTGTTATCAGGTACCAGTACTGGAATTTGTGGGAGATCTGGGAAGGTTTTCACAAAGAGACTTTGTGTGGGAATGGTGTGGCAGGGGTGCATGTGATCATGATGGAGTGTCTTGGTGTTTCCTTGGGCATCTTTAAGCTTGTAGGTATGATTGTTGTAGACAGCAGCCACCTTGAAAGGCCTGAGGTGATTAGGTTTCAATTTGGCCAAGTTAGGGTTGAGGGCGTAGACAGGGTCACCTACGGCATACCTTGCTTTGAGGTGCTATGTCCCCCTTGATCATTTCTTATTTGATTTTGTGGGCCTTGGCTTGCCATTGACTCAGGGAGGGGGTAGTTACAAGTGGTGGTTTTGTGGGAACTGTGGACTGTAGTTTCCTCTGCGCTAACCCCATCAGACCATTAGGGGTCCCAAAAGCAAAGGCTCTGGGGCTGGAGCCTGTACCCTAATTGATCCTGGCACATGATATGAGTAGGACAGTGGGTAGGTGTTCAGTTCATGTGGTATTTTGGTGCTCCTGTGAGAGCTTGACAATCAGTTGTATCAGGGAGCCATTAAGGTGTTCTATGCATCCATTGGCTTGGGGGTGGTATAGTGTGGTGACCACTTGTTGGAGGGCGTTCTTGGCACAGTATGCCTTCATGGCGTTCCCTACAAGTTCTGGTCCCCCGTTGGTAATGAGACGTTTGGGCCATTTAAAGTGCGCCACAGTTTCCTTATCAATGAACCAGGTAATGGTAGTGGCTGTATGGTTGGTAGTTGCCCATGTTACAGGCCAGCAAGTAACATAATTGATTGCTGTGGTGATACATTTCTTGCCCAACTTGACCTCCAGTAGGGAGCCAACAACTTCAAGAGCCCACTGTTTAAAGGGTTCCACAGTTTTGATGGGTAGAACAGATTCAGGAGTAGTAGGCTTGGAAGTGTTCTTCCCACACAGGACACACATCTCAAGGAGATCCAGGATGTCCTGGCACATTTAGGGCCATCAAACCTTGTGTTATATGATTTTGAAGAGGTTACTTCCTCTGATATGACCCAAGGTGCAGTGGTAGTGCAGGATTGTGTCTTCTTGTGATGTGATGGGAATGTAAGGCATCTTTTCACCTGTCTCTGCCCGGCGGCAGACATTTTCAGCATCAGTGGTGAACTGGTTTTTGGTGTCTTTCAGCTTAGAAATAGTCATGGAATTGAGGCCCTCATAGTGGGTGGCCTCAGGACGCAGGTAGAGCATGGGCCAGTCTGGGTCTAAGCCGGCATTTCCCGTGATGGATGCTACGTAGAGTCTGAAGAGAGCATCAGCTGTGACTAGCTCCTTCCCAGGTTTGTATTTGAACACAACTGGTACAGGGACAGGCATTTGATCAACCCTGCCTGACGTCGGGTCAAGTGTGACTGGATATGGAAGTATTGAAGAGAATTGTGATCTGGCAAGACTTGGGGTGGAAATATGGCTTCTTCCAGGTAACAATACCTTTTTTTGACGCAGTACACAATGGCTGCTAGCTCCTTATCATGTATGTGATAGCACTGCTCTGAGTTAGTAAGCTTCCTGGATTTGTAAGCCAGAGGAAGGAATACATATTCATCAGTTTCCACTCTTAAGACACCCCTATGGCCCTGTCAGAGGTGTCAGTCTCAATTTTGTACTGACAATTCCAATTAGGAAATTATAGTATGGGTGTGGTTGTGAGCCTTTGCTTCAACGTCTGAAAATCCTGGTCTCGGGCGGGTGTCCAGTGGAAGCACCGTTTGGTGTTTAAAAGTTTGGTAAGAGGTGCAATCAGTTCTCCACAGTTGGGGATGAACTTCCACACATAGGCAACCATGCCCATGAATGTCATTATACGCCATTGCCGCTGTGGTAAGTTGTTGATGGACTAGTGCCCAATCAGCTGCTGGGTTAGCACTAGTCCAGCAACAACTCACCACAGCAGCAATGGCGTACAATGTCAAAACATACAGCCAATCATATTAATTAGTGCACATGCACCAAAGAATTACTGAATGACCCTTTATGGAACAACAATCACTTTATCACTTGGCTCCTGATTTTTTTAAAGTTTATCATTAAGGTTTTGAATTTGGATCAGTAACAACTGTCAGGACTGAGAATTATAGTCTCAACTGATATTTCCTATTTTGTTGATATTTATGCCAAGACTTCTGTTTATTTGTTTCTCCTTTACCATCTTTGGTCACCTATATTTCTGCAAATACTGAACCATTTCAGCATATATTAGTGTCAGCCAAAAGCCCTCAATTCCAGCTTTCAGAATCTTACTCTTGATGATATATTTCTGATTTGAAATTATGAGCTAATCTCGCTCAAATATAATTGTTCTATAATCTCCTTTTCATAGAATTGGGTATAAAAACCCTCACAGTTCTATTATTCCAAGAAATTCAATCTCCTCCTGTTTAGGCTCATCAATAAAACTATTGTCTCAATCCTAGCTGTATCTCTTATATCCTTGGGAAATAGTAATTTATTGGTGATGATTGAGCACAGGCTTTGCTACAACTGCAGCTGTTGTTGAAAAAAACTAAAGTCTTACAACAACTTTATCTAAAAACAGTTAACACTATAATTTTCTAGTTAAAATTTAGCTGATCACCAAATTGTTGTTAATATTTTCACAAGGGGCTATATCAAGCGCCAAAAATAATATGGTAATCAAGGAAACAATGCCAACACAAAGCAAACAACACATATTGAGATGAGCGTAAAACATATACACAATGGGTAAAAAGATGGGATAATGTAGTAGATGGGAAAACAAAAAGGAATAAACAAAGAGTCAAGAGTATCAAAATAATACAGAATTTATTGAGGCAAAAGCTATAAAAACTTATGAAAATGTTAGTAAAAAATCAAATGAGAGAACTTGAAAAACTACTCAAAGACCTCAACTTGGCAATTACCAAAATCAAGGACATCAACCACAAGGTCAAAGCCAAAGTTAAGTCTAACGTCCTCACTGGGGACAAAATTGACAAGGTGTCCACAAAGGCACTAATGACAAAAATGCCAGACACCCCTGAGAAGACCATCAAGCGTCTTCTCAACATCCAGAAGACAGTGGTTGAGGGCCTCCAGTTTAAGGTGTACAATCTTTCTGCACTGTCTGCTTGGGTTGACAACCCAGAGATGTATGAATATCTCAAACCCGCCAAGTGTGCCAGAGAAGAGAATACTGAATTGCCAGCAAAATTGCTTGTGCCAAGAATGACCAAGCCGGCCAAGACTGCAGGCAAGTAAGAAGCACAAGAATGTAGCCTAAAAAACAAAATTAATAAATTTTCAAAATACTTACTTTTTTCTTAGAAAACGTAGACAGCAAACTCTGCCAAGTCCTGGTCCCCTTTGTCCCAGCCACATTCTACGCCAACTACGCCAATCATGTGGCCAAGCAGTTGTATCTGTCCCCCCTGTCTTGCAGGAGCTGAAGGACCACATCCACGGGTCCTTTCCTATATCCAGGGAGGCATTGGCTGGACTGACACATGACAAGGGGGCATTTGAGTGAGCAGTTACTGCCTACAAGGATTCCCAACTGGTCCGCCTGGACCCGGTTAACCTCAGTGGAGTTTACTGTGTAAACTTCTTTGAGCTTTTTTGGAACATCCTGGCAACGCTCCCATTCAAGAATGTACTGGAGATGGGCCAGGCTCATGGTGGCTGTTTGCTTCTGCTTCCCGTTGGAGCATACCCTATCTTACCTTCTGGATAACTTTGGGTGTGTGGTGAGGAAATTGGCTGCTACAAATGCAACAGCCATCAAGAAAACTAAGATCCTCCTGGCGGACTTTGGGCTAGCCTTGAGTGCAGATGAGACAGGGCTCCCCTTGGCAATGGATCTTAGCTTTGCAAAGACCAGGTACAATAAGAAGATCAGTGTGGTCTATAATAAATTATGTGAGTTCACAGAAGCCTTTGCTGGGCAAAGACTTCACTTGGTGGTTTACCTTGGGTATCTTTTCTTCTTTGGGATGAGCACCAGTGTAGAGGATCTAGATGGGGTCCTTCTGGGAATTGACAAGGCCCAGCTTGCACTTGACGGGAAAAAGGTCCCCCCAGATATGACTCGGTGGACCATGTGATACAAGATGCCCAGGTCCTAGCAGGGATTTACGGGTTTGCAGCCCCACCTGAAAAGCTGCTTCTCAGTTTGCACCTAACCCCACTCCCCTTCACCAGCAGGAGGAAGTTTTTTAATAAGGGTGTATCCACTGTCCACGGTGTGGCAGTGGAGGTTGTGCACCACCTCCATTGAGGGGTGGGTACATACTGAAGAACTCACTACAGGTGTTTGCAATGAATTCTCTCTTCTAATAACTTTTATTACAATTCATATTATTTTTATTATAATAAAATTTTCTAATTCTTATTTTAGCAAACCAGTTTTGCAAAATATATCACGGAAACAGGTTTCATAAAAGCATAAAATATTATGTTAATAAAATAAATTCCAACTTGTATATTTTACGTTTAATTTTTATAAGACTATGTTATATTTATGACAAAAGTGTTATAAATCTACTTGTGTAATCCATTATCAAGCGTTTATGATTACCTAAGATGGCATAATAAAATAATATATAATAAAATAAATAAATTACTTACATCTATTGATGGATTTTCTGAATGTGATTGCGGGCATGGAAAAATCTAAATATGAAGTGATAATTAATAAATGTTGAATAATAAATTAGAGAATATAAAAAAAGTTGGACATGTTAAGCCTTTAATTGATTGGCTGTTTGGCTAGGCACGTGGGGATGAACAAATCAGCGTGGCCATAAAATTTGGCCACAGTCTCAGCTGGGAGGGTATGGATCCCGACCTGCAGCAAATCAAACAGGTCCTCAGTCCCAGTTGGGGTTCCTTGCTTTAAAACTTTCTTGAGCCACCCAAAGACTTCCTCAATGGGATTTAGGAAGAGCAAATAGGCAGGGAGGAAGAGAGGCGCATATTTGCTGCAGCCAATTGCTGGGGGCCCACTGCAATGCTTGTGTCAATCATTGGTAATTCCTCAAGAATGTCAGCCACCTTGTGGAGACCAACATTGTCCAACACAATTACGTTGGTGAAGCCCGGGCTCATGTGCCTCAGGTGCTCCTGGGCCAATCAGAGGAATGGCAAGAAGGTATGGCTGTTGTGAGAACCCAATATCATTTGATAAAGCTCAACCCCCTTTGGACTGAGGAGAGCCACCATTGAATATGCTGTGGTGAAGACTGCAGCACAACATGCTACCCTGTCATTGGAGCCTATTGGGACATAGCCATACTCATTGCAAATTGACAAGGCAAATGCTGATTTTTCAATATAATAGAATTTCACTGTACCTTGGCTTTGAGGGCAGTGTACGCCTCAGCGTAATTTTCTGGGTCTCAATATTGGCTGGGCTGTTCCAAT
This sequence comes from Entomophthora muscae, assembly GCA_014839935.2. Taxonomy (NCBI): domain Eukaryota; kingdom Fungi; phylum Entomophthoromycota; class Entomophthoromycetes; order Entomophthorales; family Entomophthoraceae; genus Entomophthora; species Entomophthora muscae. The sequence continues at coordinate 204,711 of QTSX02000114.1, forward strand.
TGTATGGGGATACCCCAAGTTTTTTCCAGGAAAATTGCATTCCCTTGACCAAATGATAATACAAGGAAATTGAGGCTTCAATCCCAAAAGTAGATTTGACCATGGCCTGTATATTTGCCAGTTCAAGATGGCAATTTTGGGTTATCCACTGGTGGATTGCCCATTTGTGCTCCTTAGTGAGCATGGTTGACACGCGTAAGGATTTCTCCACGGCAAGGACACGGCCAGTATTGATGAATTTGTGGAAGGTTTTGCAGGTGTACTTGGGATCTACTACAACAATGACCGCAGCCGCCTTGTAGTCACCAGATTCACACATTAGCTTGAGTAGGATGATGTGTTTGATATCTGGGATGCACTTCTGTGCGGGCTTTTTAGCAGTGGGGATTGGCTTGTTGGCATTGGGCACAACACAAGGCATGGGCACCTTGGTATAGAAGACTGTAACCTTTTTGAGCTCTAACTGTCCCTCATTGGTTTGATAGAAATTGGGCTCCTTGTCATCCTCCTGATTGCTATCACTGTCGTAGGGCTTGTAGCTAGTATCAAGTACAGGCTTCACCTTCTTCAGCATGGCTGACAGGACTGACTCTTGCTGGTACACAACATCAAACACATACAAATTAAGTTCTACATCCTTGTTTCTAACCATTTTGGTAGTGGTGACCTTTGTTGGCTTCTGGGTCAGCTTTGGGACCCGAGGGTTTATGCTCTACATCCTAGCAGCTTGTACTCCTTTAACCAGCTGTGTCAGTGTAGTGTCACTATGGAACTCTCCTCTTCTGTCTTCTCCTTGAGTATTCACTTGGGTTGCACTAACTCTATTCTTTGACCCGCGGGGGTGACCGTGACTGCAGCACACAATGGGTGCATTAGTTCTCTGTTGTTGTGTTCCTTCCATTTTAAAATTTAATAAAATATTAAATAAATTTCAATTAAGTTACTCCCTAATTTTAATTTTTGCTTTTATCTGGATGTGGATATTTAATTAGAGTTTTTCCCACCCAATATCCCAATTATAGATTTTTTTATTTCTTAATTAGTTGTTTTTGGCTCTACAATGCCCTTTTTTAATACAGTAGTTTCTAAAGCTATGGCAACAAGCAAAATTCTTCCAATTTAAAAAAAATGATTTCAGACTTAAACAAAATCCAAATCTCAGGTTAAAATATATACTCTGTTAACAGGGTTTATTGGCGTTAATGGGCAAAATGGGTCAACACAGCAACAAAAGGCTCACACACAAAGCGAAACTATTCAAAATATAATCCAAAATACATTGATTCACAAACAAAATGATGTGAGTTGACTTTCAGTGTAAATATGTTTATTATGTGAATTGGTGACAAAATACACCCAAGCAAGGTGTGTCAAAACTCAATCCAAAAACAAAACACAATAGCAACTCATAATGTAAACAAAATCACTCACGCAATGTGTACAATGGATTGTAATCATGAATAATAACAAGGTATCTAAAATAAGACACAAGATCTGAAACATAAATTTTAAAAATATTGTGTTGGGTGTTTGAATTTGGCAGTAAAATCTAGGAAAATGGGTGGATTTTTTTAGTATTCTATAATGGGCGTTGTAAAACCAAAAACAACTAATTAAGAAATAAAAAATCTATAATTGGGACACTGGGTGGGAAAAAAAATTAATTGAATATCCATAAACAGATAAAAGCAAAAATTAAAAATAGGGAGTAACTTAATTAAGTTTTATTTAATATTTTATTAAATTTTAAAATGGAAGAAACACAACAACAGAGAACTAATGCACCCATTGTGCGCCGCGGTTGCGGTTGCCCCCATGGGTCAAAGAATAGACTTAGTACAACACAAGTGCCTACTCAGGAGGGAGGGGGAGAGGAGAGTTCCATAGTGACGTTGCACTGACACAGCTGTTTCAAGGAGCACAAGCTTCTAGGGTGTGGAGCATAAACCCTCAGGTCCCAAAGCTGACCCAGAAGCCAACCAAGGTCACCACTACCAAAATGGTTATAAACAAGGAGGTAGAACTTACTTTGTATGTGTTTGACGTTGTGTACTGACAAGAGTTGGTCCCGTCAGCCATGATGGAGAAGGTGAAGCCTGTATTTGATACTAGCTATGAGCCCTACATCAGTGATGGCAATCAGGAGGATGATGAGGAGCCCTAGTTCTACCAAACCAATGAGGGACAGCTAGTGCTCAAAAAGGTTTCAGCCTTCTACAACAAGGTGCCCATGCCTTGCAAGCCTTTCATCATCAGGATCATGGCTTGTCTGAACCAACAAAGCCTGCCCAGAAGCGCATCCCTGACATCAAGAACATCATCCTGCTTAAGCTAATGCAGGAATCAGATGCTACAAGGCAGCCGCGTCCATGTTGGAGTGGATCCCAAGTACGCCAGCAAGACCTTCCATAAATTCATTAATACTGGTCATGTCTTTGCCGCGGAGAAATTCTTGCGCTTGTCAACCATGCTCACCAAGGAGCACAAATGGGCAATCCACCAGTGGATAACCCAAGATTGCCATCTTGAACTGGCAAATATACAGGCCATGGTCAAATCTACTTTTGGGATTGAAGCCTCAATTTCCTTGTATTATTATTTGGTCAAGGGAATGCAATTTTCCTGGAAAAAACTTGGGGTATCCCCATACAATTGGAACAGCCCAGCCAATATTGAGACCCAGAAAATTACGCTGAGGCGTACACTGCCCTCAAAGCCAAGGTACAGTGAAATTCTATTATATTGAAAAATCAGCATTTGCCTTGTCAATTTGCAATGAGTATGGCTATGTCCCAATAGGCTCCAATGACAGGGTAGCATGTTGTGCTGCAGTCCGCGCCACAGCCTATTCAATGGTGGCTCTCCTTGGCCCAAAGGGGGTCAGGCTCTACCAAATGATACTAGGCTCCCACAATAGCCATACCTTTCTATCATTTCTCTGATTGGTCCAGGAGCACCTGAGGCGCACAAGCCCGGGCTTCACCAACATAATTGTGTTGGACAACGTTGGTCTCCACAAGGTGGCTGACATTCTTGAGGAATTCCCAATGATTGACACAAGCATTGCAGTGGGCACCCAGCAATTGGCTGCAGCAAATATGCACCTTCTCTTCCTCCCTGCCTATTTGCCCTTCCTAAATCCCATTGAGAAAGTCTTTGGGTGGATCAAGCGAGTTGTCAAGCAAGGAACCCCAACTGGGACTGAGGACATGTTTGATTTTCTGAAGGCTGGGATCCATACCCTCCCAGCTGAGACTGTGGCCAAATTTTATGGCCACACTGATTTTTTCATCCCCGCGTGCCTAGCCAAACAGCCAATCAATTAAAGGCTTAGCATGTCCAACTTTTTTTATATTCTCTAATTTATTATTCAACATTTATTAATTATCACTTCATATTTAGATTTTTCCATGCCCGCAATCACATTCAGAAAATCCATCAATAGATGTAAGTAATTTATTTATTTTATTTATATTATTTTATTATGCCATCTGAGGTAATCCCAAATGCTCAGTATTGGATTATGCAAAAATATTCAAAACATTTTGGTCAAATAAATGTAAAAATTAATTTAAAAAAAGTAAATGTAAAATGTACAAGTTAGAATTTATTTTATTAACGTAAATTTTATACTTTTACAAAACCCATTTCCACAATATATTTTGCAAATCTTGTTTGCTAAAATATTATTTGAAAAATTAATTATTTTTAAAATATTGTAGAGTATAAAGATTTTTATTAGAAGAGAATTTATTAAGATCACATGTAGTGAGTTTGGCGGTATGTACCCACCCCACAATGGAGGTGGTGCACAACCTCCACCGCCACACTTTGGACGGTGGATACACCTGTATTGAAATACTTCCTCCTGCTGGTGAAGGGGAGTAGGGTCAGTTGGGAGTGAAGCAGCAGCTTTTCAGGCGGGGCTGCAAACTGGTAGATACCAGCCAGGACCAGGGCGTCCTGGATCACATGATCAACTGAGTTGTATCCAGGGGGGACCTTCTTCCTGTCAAGTGCAAGCTGGGCGTTGTTGATCCCCAGAAGGACTCTGTCCAGGTCTTCAACAGACAAGCCCATCCCAAAGAAGAATATGAACCACAGGTAAACAACCAGATGAAGCCTTTGCAGGGCAAAGGCTTCTGTGAACTCACACAGTTTATTATAGACTGTGCTTATCTTCTTGTTGTGCTTTGTCTTGGCAAACATGAGCTCCATAGCTGCTGGGACCCCCGTCTTGTTGGCACTCCAGGCCAGCCCAAAGTCTGCCAGGAGGATCTTGGTCTTCTTTTACGGCTGTTGCGTCTGTAACAGCCAATTTGCTCACCACACGCCCAAAGTTCTCAAGCAGGTAAGACAGGGTGTGCTCCACTGGGAAGCAGAAGCAAGCAGCCGCATGAGCCCGGCCCATCTCCGGTACATTCTTTTGTGGGAGTGTCACCAGGACGTCCCAAACAAGCTCAATGGAGTTTACACAGTAAACTCCACTGAGAGATACCAGGTCCAGGCAGACCAGTTGGGCATCCTTGTAGGCAGTAACTGCCCACTTGGATGCCCCCTTAGCATGCATCAGCCCAGCTAGCGCGTCCCTTGTCATTGGAAAGGACCCATGAATTCTGTCTTTAAGCTCCCGCACAATAGGGAGGGGCAGATAGAGCTGCTTAGCCACGTGAGTGGCATAATTAGCATAAAAGGTGGCTGGGACAAAAGGGACCAGGACCCGGCAGAGTTCACCGTCTATGTTTTCTAAGAAACAGGGTAAGTTTTTGAAAAAGTATTAATTTTATTTTTTAGGTTACTTTCTTGTGTTTCTTCTTTGCCGGTGGCTTCAGCTGGCTTGGCCATTCTTGGCGCAATCAATTGCACTGGCAATTTGGTGTCCTCCGCCCTGGCACGCTTGGTGGGTTTGAGGTGGGCATACATCTCCAGGTCATCAACCCAGACGGACAGTGCAGAAAGATTGTAAGCCTTGAACTGGAGCCCCTCAACCACTGTTTTTTTAATATTAAGTAAGCACTTGATTGTTATTTCTGGGGTGTCAGGCATTTTTGACATTGGTGCCTTTGCAGACACCTTATCAATTCTGTCCCCAGTGAGGACAGCAGACTTCACCTTTGCTTTGACCTTGCGGTCAATGTCCTTTATTTTGGCAATCGCCAAGTTGAGGTCCTTTAGAAGCTTTTTGAGTTCTCTCATTTTATTTTTTTACTAACCTTTCCATATGTTTTTATAGCTTTTGCCCCAATAAATTCTGTATTATTTTGATACTGTTGCCTCTTTGTTTATTCCTTTTTGTTTTCCCATCTACTATATATCCCATCTTTTTACCCATTGTGTATATGTTTTACGCTCATCTCAATATGTGTGTCGTTTGCTTTGTGTTGACATTGTTTCCTTGATTACCATATTATTTTTAGCACTTAAACACACCCCTTGTGAAAATATTAGCAACAATTTGGTGATCAGCTAAATTTTAGTTAGAAAATTATAGTGTTAACTGTTTTTAGATAAAGTTGTTACTGATCCAAATTCAAAACCTTAATGATAAACTTTAAGCCAATCAGGAGCCAAGTGATAAAGTGATTGTTGTGACATAAAGGGTCATTCAATAATTCTTTGATGCATGTGCGCTAATTAATATGATTGGCTGGATGTTTTGCCATTGTACAACATTGCCGCTGTGGTGAGTTGTTGGTGGACTAGTGCTAACCCAGCAGCTGATTGGGCACTAGTCCATCAACAACTTGCTACAGCAGCAATGGCATACAATGGCAAAACATCCAGCCAATCATATTAATTAGTGCACATGCATCAAAGAATTATTGAATGACCCTTTATGTCACAACAATCAATTTATCACTTGGCTCCTGATTGGCTTAAGGTTTATCATTAAGGTTTTGAATTTGGATCAGTAACAACTTTATCTAAAAACAGTTAACACTATAATTTTCTAATTCAAACTTAGCTGATCACCAAATTGTTGTTAATGTTTTCACAAGGGGCTATGGTTGGGTGCTAAAAATAACTGTGTTCAGGATCTAGATACACAATATAGTAAATATATGATTTTATAGAAATAAGCTGAACATAAATAATAAAGCCAACTATAAACAAAGAGAACACAAACAATTGAAATTCAAAATAAAGATAATATAAATAGAAATTTTCTGGGACCAGGGGTTTATTGAGGCGGGGAAGAGTGATGCCTAGTAGGCAGAATGGCGCGGGAAGGAGGACGTAGAGGCGGTGCTGGCCTGGGGGTCTGGGATTTGATGGGTTGGGTTTGCGGGCGGGGGTGTTGGTGGCGGGGGTGGAGGCAGGAGGATTGCACGCAATGGCCACCATATACCACTCATTGTACTCCTCATTAGTCATTGGCTGGATGGGCTGGTAGGTGGCTGAGGCACGGGGTGGGAGGCGCTTATCTTTGTGTGATTGGTTGCCCATGTTCATATGGAAAACCATTTGCGCAAACAAGTCAGCCACCATTTGGTGACCAAAGAGAAAATTGTGGTCAAAGACCCCAAGATAGAGGTCATTGAAAGCCTAAGGGCGGCGCTCCCGTAGTTTATCTCTAATGTTGAAGAAGACAACATCAGCCAGATGGATGTCTGCATGGCCAACGGGGTAGACTGAGGCCTGATGCCCGCGTCCCTGGATGGCATCAAGGGTGGTGGAGCTTCCCTCCATCTGGTGGCTCAAGAAAGCCTGGTATTTGGAATTCAAGCCATCCCAGGAGTCAAGCAATCCACCAATGATGTGGCTGTATAAGTACCCATCAATGAAATCAGGGTTTTTCCAATAGTAGACAAAACCCTTGGCTGAAACAGCCAGAAATGCACCAATGAAAGTCCCCTTCTTGACCTTCTTCCTTCCATTCTTGGTGGCGGCTTTTCCTTGCTCACCAAAATTGTCAAATGCAATTGATAACTTGTAGTACAAGACAAACATGATGTCATCTGTTAGACTTGTCAAGCATCTGACCAGGGTTGATTCAATTGTGGTGTCATATGGGGAATCCTCAGCACCATCCCAAGGGTTGCCAGCAAAATTTGTAAGAACCCTAACTGAAGCCACATTTCCGTGCATCCAGAGCTGCACCATGCGCTCAGATACCCAAATGCCATGGTGTGCAAAATGCTTCTGGACCTGGGTCAAGGGAAGCTTGGGGTCCTGCTGGAGGAGGTCAAGCATTATTGGGTAGGCCTTGGTTATCTGGGACTCTGTGGCCTTCTTTGGCTTCTTGGCCGTCCCAATCAGATTTCCCTTGTTCATTAGGTTGTTGAACTCCCGCATTATGGTGGCTCAGGTAAATTGCAACTGGGCAACAATCTGGTCCCACAACAGACCCTGTAGGTTTAGTGCCACAATTTTCTGAAGAATTTGGGCAGAGACTATTCTGCGTTTGGGGCGCTGGGCGGCGGGAGCTGAAGCCTTATTGGATGTAGGGGGGCAGGTTGGCTGATGGCAGGAAGTTGTTCTGGATTGAGGTTGCCATACTGATTGGTTGGTTGATGGGCAGCTTGTGCAGGGGTGGGTGTGGGAGCAAGTGCAGAGCTAGACGCTAAGTGACTCTCAAACAAGTCAAAGCCATATGGGTCGAGGGACAGTAACAGGTCAGCTTCCTTGTTACCCGCCTCAAAGGCTTGGATGTAAACAGGTGCCTCCACGTTCTGAGCCTTGCCTCCATTGCAGCTGGCTTGGCTGCTGGCGCCATCAAATATATTGCTTGTAAAAACCATTTTTAAAAAAAAACCTAGGATAAAATCACTAAAAGTAGAAATTTTAAAATCTAATAATTATTTTTGGTGTAATCTCAAGCCCATATTTGGAAGGTTCTCAAAACCTTTTCATACAGAACTGGAGCCATGAAAATGGATAAAATGCCTCTGGTCCTAAATTGGATAGCTGTTGATTGGCTATTAAATTGATAGTTTTCTATTTTAGGATGCTCATACTACACATCTTGTGTGAGTTCATTTTGTTTTATGCTTGTGTAATCTCACTTCTAGATTGCTCAAGTTTTATTTCACTTTAGTCCTTCTGTTAGTGCCTCATATGAATCCTTATTGGATTATAATATACTCCAGAATAGCATCCACTTATTTCACTTGTTGTGTCAGTTCATTTTGTTTGTGGTTTGAACTACACTGCTTGGTGTTTGATATAATTTTGTATGATGGGTTAGTGAAATTTTTTTTTGGTTTGGCAGTTCATTTATTAACCAAAGATATTTAAATTAATTGAATCCTGAATCTTGCGTGACTTGGATTTTGTTTAAATCTGAAGAATTTTTGCTTGTTGCCATAGCTTTTAAAACTACTGTACCCAAAATAATTTCCACCCTTTTTTCCAAGATTTTACTACCAAATTCAAACACCCAACACAATATTCTTAAAATTTATGTTTCAAATCTTGTGTCTTATTTTAGATACCTTGGTATCATTCATGATTACAATCCATTGCACACATTGTGTGAGTGATTTTGTTTACATAGTGAGTTGCTATTGTGTTTTGTTTTTGGTTTGAGTTTTGACTCACCTTGCTTGGGTGTATTTTTTCACCAATTCACATATTAAATATATGTACACTGAAAGTCAACTTGCACCATTTTGTTTGTGAATCAATGTATTTTGGATTGTATTTTGAATGGATTCACTTTGTGTGTGAGCCCTTTGTTGCTGTGTTGACTCATTTTGCCCATTAACGCCAATAAACCCTGTTAACAGAGTGTATATTTTAACCTGAGAGTTGGATTTTGTTCAAATCTGAAATCATTTTTTTTAAATCTGAGGTATTTTTGGTTGTTGCCATAGCTTTTAAAACTACTGTAATTTCAAAGCTAAACTTCAAGTTTTAAATTTCAAATGTTTAAAATTAAGAAGTTCTAATCTTAAGTAGGAGAAAAACTTAGAATTTTTCTTAAGCCTACTCTTCTTTGTTGGATTTATTTATATATAAAAGTAGGTTGCAACCACAACAGAAAAAATAGGGGGAAGTTTGAGTAAACTTCAAACAAAAGCAGGGCATCTGGAACAGTTTTGAAATTAAGGAGTAACCAAGGTGGTTATATGAAGTTTGAGCTGTAACTGACGTTTTGCTTTTGGTATCAAGCAAAAATCAAGCGTCAAAAAGGGAAGGGGTTTTATCTCAAAATTACTGACTTAAAAATTTGAAATTTAAAATTCTCAAGGGAAAAATTAATTTACAACCTTTAAAAGTCATAATTTAGGCTTGGAGCATGACAGGAGGTTAAGACTGCTTCCCTAGGCTCTGGTAAGGGTGGGGGTGTCTTGGGTGATGCTTTAGCCTTACCAGGATATTTCTTGGGTTAGTTTTGGCCTTTTTGGCCTTAGAAGAGTTGATTGTTCCTGTGAAGAGCTTGGGTGTAGCTTTATTAGTAGATTTGGAGTGCATCTAGAATGAAATTGAAACAAATATGGCTTATTTAGAGAAGTCTTTAAAGAGAAGAGTATGGGTATCTTTACCAGCAAGACTATAAAAGATCTCTACATAGGATTGTAGAAGAAACATAGACTATCAAAGTTTTGGAGCTTTATATGCTGTAGAAAAATATTTTCTTACAGTGCATGGATGAAAATCTTTGAGCTTATAATAAGATATGCAGCTGAATTGGGGATTTGATATGTCACAGTTAAGATGCTGTAGGATAAAACATTAGAGGTCGACATATCTTTATTTCAAATTAAGAGATCCACAGGGGTGCTATCACAACTAGGCCAAAGAGCAAAACTTAAAAACTCAAAATCTAGACTATACAGCTGGGGCTTAAAGGTACCCAGCTGTCTATAGAAGATAAATAATACTTAAATGCAAAATTTCAGATGTTTTCTTACATTTTTGTTTAAGTGGTTTTTGATTTGAACCAATACTTTTTAAAAGCAGAGAGCAAGAATCAAGATTGGTGATTAATATAGTGGGTTGTGTTGTCATAGTTGAATTCCTTTTAATTTCTCATATCTATTGGGCTATCAAATCATTTGGGTGATATGGAACCTAATGGAACTTGAAATAGGATAGATCAATATTGAATAAATACCAACATACATGTTGAATCACTTATAAACTATTTTATTAAGAGAATCCCTTTAATGTATCCCTGTATAAATAAGTTATAAAATACATGTAGCAAAAGTAGGGGTTAAACAGCAATGGTAATCAACAGTAGGACTGCCTTAGTGGTGTTGTTTTGGGCTATTATTACTATGGGTATCTTGAATCAATGATATGGGAACATCTTCTGATGGTATATGAAAGGCTTTGATTTAGTGCTGATATGATATGATTTAAAATAGGTGGTTAATGGTGTAAATAAAGATGCTATAAATATGAGATGGGTAAACATACTCCACACTATGTCTTTGTTATGTAAATAAAGTTATTAGGGTAAGATTTTATTGATTTGTCTTAAAATCAAAGTTGGGTCACTATCCCCAAATTTTATCATATAAATTTAGCTATTTCTATACTATCATTTATGATTCAGCGTAGCAAACATAAAATCGACATCTGTAAATCAATTCAAGATGGCGTAACTTGAGAGACAGCTCTAAAAGAAGGCATATCCTACCCTCCAGAAAGGGTTCAGAAAGGGGCAGAGCTTGGAACATCTAAAAAGAGTACGGTGCCCCGAATCGGGTTCATGTTTTTTAACTCATGTTTGAGGCCGCAGATTAAATCTTTGTCTGAATGCTAAGTCATAAAGATTACTTTTAAAAAGGCCAATGTCAGGAGATTTCTTTGATCGTACAGCGCATGGGTCAGGAATCAATCATCGCCAACTGCGAGATGTCGCTCCAGAAAAAGTTTAAAATGCTTTGGCAGCGTTTTTATTTAAAAGGCCCCTGTTGATTTTTAGCTGTGAGATGGAGATCAAAATTAGCAACGCGAACTATGAAGCATCGAGATGGTGATCTGTATTCTTTTTCAATCTCTGCTCTTGGAAGATCAAGTTCTTTATTTATGGATATGTAGGTCAGTTTGATAGGCAGTTGTAGAGTGGCTATTGTCCAAAATAAAAAGGGGCTGGGTTTAATCTATTGCTTGTTATTGGTTAAATTTTAGTAGTATAGATTTAATTCGCAGTTTAATAAAAGTGTTGACACATGACAGTATCTTGAATCACTGATCCAATTGATTTGGAGGGCCGTTTAAAGAGAGCGTTACTAATTATAAATAATAAATTATATTTGGATGTAGATCTGAACTTTTTGACTGCAAGATGAATAGTGGGGTGCCAAGCTAATCAAAATCCAAGTTAAAGAATTTCAAATAAAAAAAATAAATAAAAATTTGGTGATGCTTCTGAGTGATTTGGAATGGGATTGCAGCAGACTGTAAATTGGTATCCATTCAGCATGTTTAGGTAGCTGATGCAATTCGATGGAAGCGGATTTTCCTCCCTGGGGAATAGAACATGTCAGGGGGATGATTGTCGGTAAGAGTTATTCTAGACGATTGTTTTTATTGTGGTTTTGAACAATGGCTTTAAACTAAGTTTTTAAATTTAATAGTTGTCAAGTGGAAGTGCGCGGCCTTTTCCTAGCTACACTATTTGCCCAAATGTACCTATCCAATGAAATGGTACCAATTGTCAGTTTACAACTATAAAGCACTTTTATTGGCTGCTCCCACTCCGGCGGAATGGTGTATCTGAGTAGGCTTGATATACTCAATTATGTTTATTTGAGTGTTATTGAATAGAAAAGTCGAAAGAATAAATGTACTAAAAACTTAGCCGTACAGCAGATAATGAAGCTTTAGATCCCAAAAGTATTCTCTAACGCAAAAAAGTAAATCATTGGTATATAAAGATCTACTCTGGCAGCAAACAAATCATGGACAATAAACAGAAATCACACCCCATAATCACCTTCATGTCGGATCTTTATGGGTAAGAAATCATCTTGTTTCTAAATAACATTTAGACTGCTCAACAACAAGATTTACCCCACCATCATCACATGGAACAAAGACAGCCCTGGATTCACCATCCACAACATAAATGCATTTGATGACATTGTCAGCCGTCATTTCCGCAACGCCTCGGCTAAATCATTCTGTCGCCAACTCCAGGTAACTTATCGACTGCCAACTAACCTCAGATGTACGGCTTTAAGCGAACATCAGATCGACGCAAGACAAGGCGCTCCTCTCAGGCTTATACAGCAAGCTTCCATCACATACACTTCAATCCCAACTGCCCTGATGAACTGCATCTGATCCGACGAAAGGCCTTCAAGCAGCCTTCTAAATTTAGACACTTCCAGTACAAGCCACGAGCTCAAGATGAAGATAACCCAGTATCCAAAGTCATATATCAATATGAGGAAGACGATATACCTCTATTGGAATCCCCACCATATTACCCTTGGTTCCTCGAGTATTTATAAACCACTTCTCTTTGAGCTTGTGTGTAAATAACTTCAACCCCAATTAAATTTATTTCTTTTTCTTGACAGGATTTTTAACACCAATAACCCCACACTATAATTATAACCTATTTCTTTACTGGTAAGTCTCTAAACCTCAATTTACTTATTTAAACTCAACAAACACTTACAGAACTAATACATCCCTGAAATATAAATATATCTATCTTTATCCATTTAGTACTAAATACCAACCCATGTTTCCCTTTGAAAATTACATAGCAACAACTTCTTTACTTGTACACTCTCCATTCCCTTGAAAGAAACTTTTTCACCAAGGTTGCTTAAGAACCATCCCCTTAAATACCGTGTGACATTTACCTTTTCTCAAAAAATATGATTTCCCACATTGAAAATACTTACAGGAATTTTCAGAGCTGTTGAGATAAAAAATCAAGTGCAGAGCGCACAGAAGCTGCACACAAAACAAATCTTCAGCGGGCCAAGTTCTATTATCGTTTAGTTTAATCTGTTGATTTCCATTCTATGCCCAACTTCTGTGCACTCTGCACTTGATTTTTATCTCAACAGCTCTGAAATTACACTACAACCATACTTTTCTTGATCCTCCCAGGACAAAACAGCCGTTTTAAACGGGCAAGTTCCTTAGGTCAAAGTTCTTAAGGTCGAAAGTGCAAAAATCGAAAATGAGACCCCAAAAAAGTGCAAAAATCGAAAATATCAAGGATCAAAGTGCAAAAATCGATTTTCCAGAGGTTAACTTTGAAGCAGAAAAAATACAGTTTATAATATAAAGCTATATATTTTAATATCTTTTAAAGACTAAAAAGACCCCAAGGAATTCATTTCTGCAATAAAATACATATACTAGATAATAAAAAAATCTTAAATTAGCTGTTTTCAAAAGAAAGTTTATTTTAGTTTCAAAAGCAAAATTAGACTAGAATTTATATGTAAATGTATTCAATTATATAAAATATGAAACTACACAAAAAACTGCTTTATAAACTATAAGTTTGATAAAAAAGGTTAACTTAATTTCCAGCTTATGTAAAGCTATAATAATACTTCAGTATAAGCAAAATAAAGGATTTTTCCTGCAAGATACAAGCATATGATTTTAGGTATTTTGGTTTATTAGTGATCTTATTTCAATGATAAAAATTATAGAATTCTATCATTAAAATAATGCATAGTACATCACTTTCTTATTAAAGCTATACTATTGTCAATTTTATCCTTAATAAAATATATAGGCTTATATCTTATTTATAATAAGTCACAACATTCAAAGATATCAAGAATCTGCACTTACATATCATAAAGAGAAGACTTGAATATTTTTGTATTAAAAAGACAGTACTTTTACCAAAAGATGCTATAGATACTTCAAAGTTGTATATCAAAGAGAAACATTTTATACATCTTATTTTACTTTAATACATATAGTAAAAAGATATAGTAGAAGATAATTGAGGGTAATAATGGAGAGAGGATAATAGAAGATAATCAAGGGTAATAATGGGAAGAGGATAGTAGAAGATAATCAAGGGTAAGAATTGAAAGAGGATAGTAGAAGATAATCAAGGGTAAGAATTGAAAGAGGATAGTAGAAGAGAAGAGAAAAGGAGAAGAGAAGAGAAAGTTTTTTCTACTTGGTATCAGATTTTATATAATCCACCCTCTTGACAACACAGAAATTTTTTAAAAGTTTTTTTGGCCTCTTGGCTGCGCTGGGGGCCAAAAAACTTTTAAAAAATTTCAAGGAGGAATGAGAGGTGGGAAAGGAGAAAATTCAAAAGAGAAACCTTCAAAAAAAATCCAAGAGCTTATTGCACTTTGGTTTAGGCACTTCAATTTCTGTGCTTTGTATTGTGCACTTTGATTTGGGCACTTTGATTTTGTCCCCTGAAATAACATAGGGAAACTTAGTACAATATTATATTAATTTAATATTTTTTGGAATTGCCTCCAAAACACACCAATTTATTAATATTGCAATAAAATAAAAGCCTACCTAAAAAACTTTATTTCTTTTTTATATATTTAAATATCAAGTCTTAAAGAATCTACATGATGAATTTCAAATGTTTTTATTAATTATTTAAAATTTTATAAGCTTATAAAAAGTGTGACTAAATCTAAAAAGTCAATTTTTGATTTCATCACTTTTGATTTGAGGAACTTAATAAAACATAATGAATAAAATATTAATTTTTTTGCAAAAATTTAATAATAAGTGGTCCTAGTTTTTTGGTACCTTTTTGGATTTTGATTTGACTACTTTTCAATTTCTGCACCCATTAAGAAACTATATGCAAATTTTTAAATAAATTTTTATGAGACAAAATTTTATTTTTTAAAAATAAAGAGCTTATAATAGTATTTTATATTAATATTTGAACAAAAAAGGTTAAAAAATTTGCCTAAAGTTACAAAAGCTTTTTTTAGCTCTTGATTTCTTTTTTTACATATAGAAAAAAATTTAAAATTTAATTTTTTTTAATTTTGATGTGTCAAATGTTAAATTGAAGATTTTTTTGTACTTCAATTTTTGCACTTTTGATTTTGGCCCCTCTATTCAAAGGGGTAAATAAATTCTATTTTAAAAGCCAAATTAAATTAAAGTGTGTTTTAAATTGCATTGATTTGGGCACTTCAAACTTGGTTTTTTGATTTTAGCTACTAGTAAAAACATTTTTAAAAAAGTCAAATTTAAGAAAAATATTAAATTTTTTGGGGAAAATTTTTATTGAAAAAAAGTGTGGGGATCAAAAAATCCATCAATTTGGAGATTTTGAGCTCCACACTTTGACTTTAGGCACTTGCCCTTTTAAACTGGTTCCCAAATCCATAAACACCACCCCATCAGCAAATCCCTTGCTACAGCTGAGGCTATACCCAAACCAGCTTCCCACAGCTTTCATCCATTAGCCAAGATAAAGAGTCTTTACCAATGATTCAACCCAAATCTTATTGTCTATCAGTTTTGGGATTAAGCCAAACCAGGGGGAATATTTCTTAAACTTATCAAACTGTTTGCTTTCCCTATTTAATAGGTACAATTTGGGCTTAATCCCCAGAAAAATATTTGTACCCAAGGCAAACTAGGCAGCTACCAAGCAAGTGCAAAAAATTCCCAACAGAAGGCAAGTGCAGCTACCAATACCAGAAAAGATATTTAAAGGCCCTTTAAAGCCCCAAGATATTAGGATGAGCTATACGTGCGAGCAGTGGCAGCTCCAGAGCTAATAACTCTATAGCAGCAGTTTTACAGCTTTAGGGTAGACGTAAATTCATCATATGTAACTAAAATGAGCTCAAACTTAAACTGATTTCAAATGCCTGCACAAGACATGCACTCTTTTAACGGGGATCTGGCATATCAATAGAAAAATGGCTCAACAGTACAACAAGAATATCTAATTACAAAGAAAGTTGAGATAGAGTGCAAAAGTATAAAAAATACCAACATAATCTTTACTTATTATTTAGTGTAAACATGCTTGCTATTTAAATTGATGGAAATCATATCCAGCCATAGTAGCTTGAACCCAAACCATAAACAAAACGCTATATCAGCTCAGCCCATAAAAGGATCCACAAATTTGTTGTGTTAAATGAGGTATATTCAAGCCCAGCACCTAGCCATATAAAATAACATACATTATCAGCTACATAAGTTACAAGGATCTTGTTATGACTATTCAATTTTGGCATGAAATCTGGGGAAATTCAAAAAAGGTTAAAGCTTACATCAAAAAGGATTGGTGCACAACCAGAAGGATCTATCTTAGATATAGAATCCCTATAACTGGGTATTTTAGAGCTGGTTATACTGATAATCCCCATTTACAGATAATAGCCAACCTTAAAGCCAGAGCTGTATCTCAATACAGTTCAATTTAGAGCTTTACTATATAGTAAAAATGAAAACTAGCCCAAAAACAAAGAAGTAAAACAGCTGGTGCCCACTGTAGTTGGGAGAATCCTCATGGGTCAACTAAAAGGGTAAGCAACAAACAGCTAACTATATATTAAGGTGGCAAGGAGATAGCAAGCTACATTGAGTGGGCACAAATGCATCAGCCAGTGAAGGGAACACAAACTTGGATAAAACAGAGTATAACCCCCAGGGCTCTCACATTATCCAGAAAGTCTTAAAAGGTCCTCATATCTGAAACAGTGAATAGCAATTAATTTGAGCTATCCTCTTTGGTATTTGAGCCAGTTTACCACCAGGATTCTGTCCATCAAGCATGATAAAAGATATCAGCCAGCACATGACACTGCCTAAAAAATCTATGTAAGAAACCACAACAAAGACAATGATGAAGAGTTACAGCATTACCAACATGTGAAGATGAATCAGGAGCTCAAAAAGCTCCCCTGTTTTATAGCCAAGTGTATATGTCATGTGTCTTGGCAGAACCCAATGAGCTGTTGCCCACCTCCCAAACCCCAAGCACACAGTGATCTCCAACCCAAAGTGCAAAATCCTCATCAAGCTTACCCCAAATACTCATGACTGCAGAATGGCTGCAGCAACTGCCAGTGTGTTAGAAAAAGCTGCACACGGGTTGTCTAGTAATCACCTGAAAGCTGGCAAAGTTCTCCTCATTGTCAAGGATCCAGTCTTGAGCGGCCAGCTCATTGTTTTCAGGGGTAACTTGGGCCAGGGTTTTTGCGGGCAATGCCCACCACAAGAGGGGAGCTAACTTTTAAAGATAGGAGATGGACTTCTTCACCCAGGACCACGGCCGGCGGCTGGGATTATAGTGTCAATCACCCCTGTGAGGGTGATGTACACAATCCCAAACAGCTTGCCAGAATGGTCGGTTGGAAGGTTGGGTGAAGAAGCAGGAATAGGTTTTGGGGTCACAGGCGGTTCCATGGACAGGCCGTAAGCAGGGAGGTAGTTGAATTTCCCTCTGAACAACTTGGGTGTTGAAAATATCCACAGGCCTTGTCAGTTGTATCTAATTGTGGATTGTATGCAGGCCAGGGGATCAAGTTCAAGTATCTTTTCCGGGGTGTATTCCTTGTATTCAGACTTCAGAGGGTAATTGGTAAAATGGACGGGTGTTGCAACCAAGGTTTGAACCTCACCTGCCAATGTATCTTACAATACACAGGGGGCGCTTGATGAGTTGCCCCTTGACGTATCTAACGTTATGGATTAATCTGATGGCAATATTGAATGGCGGGTACTTCATCCTAATTAGGAGTGTTGCCAATTCAACCTGCTGATTCCTGCACAAGTTATTTCTCGGCTTTGAACCTTACATGGAACTTCTCACTATGCCACCCCCTTGTGGCCTTGTGGCTTTCCCCATATAGTATATTAATCACAATATTCTACAATAAACAATACCTCATTCTTATTATTCTATCCTTTCCTATTGGACTGTTGTCTTCCCCAATTCCAAATACTGAATCCTCATTGGTTCAGTTGCAACACGGGTCCAAAGGGTACACCAGGAGGACAGAAAACAGCAGGCGGTGGGGCAGGCGGGCCAGGAGATCTCAAACTGAATTGGTAGACAGCAAATACAAAATAAGGCAATAGCTGTATGAGCCAAATTAACATAACCTTTATTCAAAAATGGCAATAAGTCTGGAGCGCGGGGTCTTTGGGTCTATATAGTACCCCACCTCCAAACTTAACATTTTCCATGGAGGGTTCATCAGGGCATTGGGCAGGGCAGGGCCAGGGGAACTGGGTGCTTGGGTCCAAAGGCAGCAAAATGGCATTTGGCCTGGGAGTTCTTTCATTGGTCAAGAATTGTGATTAGGATACCTAATTATCTTGCTTTAGTGTCAAGGTCATGGGACCAGGCCGCGGGCCTGTGCCTCTTTCCTGGGTTGGCTCTTGATTGGTTGCTGGTGTAGACTTCAAGTTTATGAAGTTAATAGTTGCTAAATCAGTACCTCCATTAGGCGCTGTAATTAGTCTTCCATTTGGTGCAATAATTTCTTTGTTTTGGCTCTTTTTACTGCATGGGTCAACATTCTTGGTATCAGCTTGTGGGGGCTCAATCCCAGAAAAACGCGGCCGGGCGGTCCTGCAGTCCACAGGACTGGCGGCCTGAAGGAATCCAGGGTTGGGGTTTAATTCCTGCTCCCAGGCCCAGGTTTTCAGAGAGGAAGAATTTTCAATCCTGAAACTCATGGAGGAAAGCCAATTGCAAATCAACCATCCTGAAAAGGAGCCCATCTGGACAATAAAACAGCTGATTGCCCACAACTGCCATCTTGAACCGGTAAATATAAAGCCAGTGCCAGTCTGGTTTTGATATCAAGGCCTCAATCTCTTACTTCTATCACCAATATACAGTCTATACTTGCTGCAAAAGAAACTTGGAGTATCCCTAAACAATAATAACAGCCCTCTTAACCTTGAGAGTGGTTAAGAATACTCCAATATATATACTTCAATCAAAGTTAAGGACTAGTAAGCAATGTTATTTATATGAACTGGTGCTTGTGAAATCTATGTGTAATGCATATGGGTATGCACCCAAGGGTGCCAAGGACAGAGTATCCAGGCGTACATATTTTTATGCCCCACAGCTTATTTTGTGATGGTACCCCTTGGTCCATAATGGCATTGAAAACCATTGCATGATCAAGGGTTTTCACAATACCAAACTTGATTACATTTCTCTAATGGATCCCAGAGCACCTCAGGCATACAAGCAAAGGTTTACTAAGGTTATTGTATTGAATAATGTTTTGCTCCACAGCGCAGCTGATGTCCTCAGGTAATCCCTGATGGCAAATACTGGCTGTGAACTGGGGGAAATCAACTGGCTGCAGGGCCATTACACCTCCTAGTTTCCTACCCATCCCCCTTATGAACCCAATTGAGGACCTGTTTGGCTGGCTCAAGAAATCTGCAAAAGAGCTCTGCCCCATCTGGGCCTGAGGAAATGTTTGATTCTCTCCAGGTTGCAGCCCATAACCTCTCAGTACCAATGGGGAACCGCTGCATGCCCACTTTACCACATACCTTCCCTTATGACTTGATAACCAGCCAATCAATTAAGAGTGGTACCTATCCATTAATCATAAACATCCCTGATCAATTCACTTTAATTATTTCCCTTTTTTGATGGTATTTATTTTTGTGTCTCATTATTTTACATTTCTGTGGTTATTATCATTTATTTGACGGTTTCAAACAATGGTAATTAATTGGTAGCTCAAAAGAGGGAATGTGATCCAGCTTTAAAAATATTTATCTAGTTGGATGTAATGCAGGGGTCCTGGTGAAACCCCAATTGTTGATAAGATGGGGGATGAGAATCCAAATGCTGAAACCATTCAATAGCAGCCAACTCCTCAGTAACAAAATTTGCAGATGGCGGCCTCCAAGTAAAGGGGCTGGGAAAAGGCAACCAAGAAAACTAAGGGGAAATAAAGAGGGCAACAATTTGAGGAGATTTATCAGGATTTTAAAATCAAATGATTTTGCAATAGTACAACCATTTCCTTAATTATGGGCTTGGGTTGCATTGAGCAGCTTGAAGACTGCAGACACTGCAAAATTGATGCCCTGACTTACAAGAAGCTGTATAGGCATATAGGTGAGAAAAAGGTCTGTTTCCATGGAAAAATTTGGCCAAAAACTGTTAACTGAGGCTTTCAAATGCTTATAATTTTATTGAACTAAGGGGTAGTTCTGAGCCCCAAACCAGTACATATGGGTGTTTGGAGGGAATGCTTGCATCAGCAGGGGAAGTTCTCAGCTGCACCAATTGAGTTGAGCAAAATAATAATGACGTTGTATTTTGGTTTTGGAGTAAAAAAAACTATAGTACCTTATTTGTCATGAATGACATTTCAATACTTGTATTGAAAACCTGGGAATCAAAACCCGGGTCTCAGAGAAAGCCTTATGTTGACCAGAGTGGACAGGAAACTGCCCAACTGCCAGTTGGGTCAAACCCTGGACCACCCAAGATAGATGCCCCCAACCAAGAGGAACAGAAACCTACCAACCTGCCAAGTGTCAATACTGGAGGTTTGAAATCAACATTGGAGGCCCTGGAATTGAACCCTGAACCTCCAAAGACTACTTGAGTCACAAAAAGTGGACAGAAACCCGCCAACTTGTTAAATTGCAAAACCAAGTTGACAAGTTACTCCAAGACCCGCCAGTCTCCCAAGGACAATATCCCAAATGATCACCAGATTGCTGCCAACCTTGCGCCACCAAAGATCCAGGCCTATGCAGAGGTTATAGATTGCCTTAAGGAAGTTAAAACAAAACCTACTGCTAACTCTGCCAACAATCACAAGCAGCTGCCAGTCTCCCGTCCAGAATGGGTAGTACAATTGAACTACCCAGGTGACGTGGTGAACAGTAGCAGTGGAAAGAAGCATCACCACTTCTATTCACCAGAGCAGGCACAACCTGGATCTTCCACCCTCAGACACTAAGCCAAGATCTATGCCCCACCAGTGCCTTGTCTGCAAACCTGAACCCTGCAAAAATCAAAGAAGCAAAAACCCCTGATATAAAAGCCCCAGCAGTATGGTGATGACCATATTGTCATTTTTGATATCAAAGTTTTATGAACCTTTGGTTTGAACAACTCTTACCTTATCTAGTCTTAGTGATCTTCCATATTAACTCTGGCCAAGTAGACCATCAGGCACCAGCCCACTCTGGAGACCAACCTGCCAACCCTTCCCAGGCACTATACTGTCCCCCAGGAGCCCCCTTCAGACCTGTGCATTTTACCAAATCTCTGCCCAACCCCGCCTACGTGGAGTACAACTTGGAGACTATCCTCATTGCTAATCACTTGGCAAGGAATAGAGAAACTAAATACATAGGATGTGAAGGAAAGAGGATTGAGGTGCTGTCCTTATTGTTCAAATACTAGTACAATTATCTGCCTGCCTACTTTGTTCCCATGACTCTGCCCTTAACCCCGCAACCCAACCACCCAAAGGAGACCTCTGCTGTAGCCAATACTACGTCCACCCAACTGTTTGGAGTACTCTACATTACTCTTACGGGAATGGTAGACACTATGGTGCCCAACTCTGGGCCCTGGTCTTTGCTTGGGCAATCTGTATCCTATATTATCAAGTTAGCACCTATCCTATGGTTGGCATTACCCTCAGGCCTGGCCGTATTCTGTCCCAAGCCTACCAATGCCTCTACCTATGCCTGGCTTCCTGAAATTATTCCTGATGTTGCAACTGAACCAATGAGAGTTCAGTACTTGGAATTGGGGAAGACAACAGTCCAATAGGAAAGGACAGAATAATAAGAATAAGCTATTGTTTTTTGTAGAATAATGTGATTAATATACTATATGGGGAAAGCCACAAGGCCACAAGGGGGTGGCATAGTGAGAAGTTCCATGTAAGGTTCAAAGCCAAGGAATAACTTGTGCAGGAATCAGCAGGTTGAATTGGCAACACTCCTAATTAGGATGAAGTACCTGCCATTCAATATTGCCATCAGATTAATCCATAACGTTAGATACGTCAAGGGGCAACTCATCAAGCGCCCCCTGTGTATTGTAAGATATGTTAGCAGGCAAGTCTAGAAACTTGGTTGCAACACCCCCTTGCCCCCTGATTGTTGTCAGACACCAGGACTGGAGTCTGCGGAAGGTCTGGGAAGGTCCGCACGAACAACCTTTGTGTGGAGATGGCGCGGCAGGGGTGCAAGCAATCATGGTGAAGCCTCTTGGTATTCCCTTGGGCATCCTCAAGTTGATAGGTGTGGTTAACATGGACTGCAGCTACCTTGAAGGGCCCTAGGTGGTTGGGTTCTAATTTGGAAGAATTGGGATTGAGGGTGTAGACAGGGTCACCTATGGCATATCTAGCTTTTAGGTGTTTTGTCCGTCCTGCAATCCGCTTGTGTTCAATCTCCCAGGCTTTGGCACACCATTGGTCTAGGGAGGGAGTTGTCACTAGGGGGCTTGTCAGGAACCAAGAACCGTAGTTTCCCCTGTTCAACCCCTGTCAGACTGTCAGGTGTTCCAAAGGCCAGGGTGCTAGGGCTGAACCCAGTGCCCCTGTTGATTCTTGCTTGCAGGATCAGTAGAGCGGTGGGAAGATGTTCAGTCCACACAGTGTTAGGGTGCTGTGGGGTTCCTGGTCACCAGTCCCCATAGTGTGTCCTGGGCCATAGCCAGGGAACAGCTTGGTGGAGTCATCATTCTCCAACAGGGGTGAATGGTTGGTGAGAAGCTTATACTTGGCTTGCATAAGGGCAAACTCCTCAAGTATCTTTCCAATCACCAAGCAAGCGTCTCCACTGTATACCTGGACTTCAGCAGGCGCCAGCCCACCTGTAGGACGATACCAATCCTAGAGTAGTCTTGCAAACTCTTCTCCAATGAACTCTCTTCCTCTATTTGACATTTAAAAATTCCTGGTCACCTTCTCCCACTCCTCCTGGGCAGATTTACTAGAGGCAAACTTCCTGCACCCTAGGCAATAGGATTCCTCATCCCCTGGCTAGGATAGAAAATATGGGGCAATTGACTCATGAGACTTATATACTCTTTTCACACGGGAAAATCATATAGGGGTCGTAATAGGCGCTTTATTCTCTATCAGAAGGAAGATCCCCTTAGAAACCTTCTGAGATATCACCTTTGGGTGGGGAATAAGAAAGGGTTTGTGCCAAAACTTAGAGTTCTTTCACAATATCTTAGACTCCTTGTACTTGGTCTTTGACTCCTGCTCCTTGTTCTTAGGCTCCTTTGCTTTGGTCTTGGGCTCTGGCACTTTGGTTGTGGGCTCCGTTGCCTTAATCTTAAGCTCCTGTGGTCTGATTTGGCTCTGGCTTCCTATCCTTGGTCTCCTTCTCCTTTTGTAGCTTTGGTGGCCTTTGTAATCCACTTGATCCAGTCCCTGAAGAGTCTCAGATAGCTCTCCCTTTTATAGCTCCTTGTTTCAGACCAAAATCCTCTCTTAGAACTCTGGTTCTTTAAAGCTTAAACTATCCTGTTTTTCTTCTTCTATAATATATTAAACTTTAAAACTTACTTCAGCCAATGAAAGCCCTGAATTTTCTGCTTCTGCTCCCCATTTTTTAGGCTTTAACTCTCAAGTTAAAGCCCTTAAAAACCTGATTAAGTAGGCTCTGGGTCGCAGCCAATTAAATGCCACGCTTCAACAGTTTTGCCAAAACAGTTTATCCAGATGACCTGTTCCTGACCCTGGTTTGAACTCCAAGCTGCCCTGCTCCAAGTAAACCACTGCTCCACGTTTCAAACGGTTTTGCTGTAATTCCCGTCACGTTTCCCTGGCAAATCTCAAGCGCTTCCACATATGTTTTACTTAGGCAATTTTTGATCCTTCAATTTTTCAACGTTTCTCCGCGTTTCTCTGTGTTTCTGTCAACGTTTCACATCTTCAAACCTGCCTGTTGCTTGTCCTTTTGCTCCCCTAGTTGTTCTTGGCAAAATTTGCTCTTTTGCTCTCACAGTTTCTCCGTTCTTCTTCCAGCTTCTTTCTGGTCCTTTTTCTCTCTCATCTTTCTCCTAAAAATAACATATAGTTCTAATAAACTATAGGTTATTTTTCCTCCTTTTTCTTTTTCTTGTTCTTTATATAATTTTTAATCCTTTTTTAATCATAATCAGGAAGTATCAATCATTCTTTAACTGCTTCTTTATATCCAAATTTCTTCTCAAAAGTCACTAAACCAGCTCTTCCAGCCTCTGTATTCAGTCTAGCTAGGTCATCCTCTCAACTCTTCAGTTCTTCAGCAATAACTTCTGGTCCTTTGGCTATCCTGCCCCATGATCTGCTAGTTTTTCATCCTGTCTTCCTGTCCTTCTGCTTATCCTTAACCAGTTCCATACTAGGAACTCCATTTGTTCCCTTAACACACTGAACCATATTGGTCCATTTCATTCAATATGAATTAACAGCTCATCAACTAGCCTTCACTGTGACCAAACAGTCCCTCTTGCTAGTTTTCTCTGCTAATTCCGTGAACCACCTTGGTTATTTATCTCAGCCCCCATTACCAGAACTCATAGACCCAGGCATGAGTCTACATTGAACTGGTGTTTGACTGGGCCCTTGCAAGTGGCAATCCACTTAGGCCATTCAACCATAAATCTATGTCTATGTGTTGTCTTTACTCACCCAGGTGATGAAGTCTGGGCTTTCAGTCGCAGAGTAATCAGCTCTATTTCCCAGAGGCCTGATCACATCAAGTTCTGCAGCTTGCTTCCCCAAGCAAGCCACCTTGGTGACACCTCTGAGCAAGTCTATACCCTCCAATGCTCACTTTGAGTTTCCCCAAAGCTCCCATAGGGGCATAAACAAGGACATCCTGCCATTCTGTTAGGCAGGGTGCTTGCTCACAGACCTCCTGCAAGTGTATTAGGGTACATTGAGCCCTCAGAACTCTTCCCCTCCCTGGCAGCCTGCGTACCCGCCAGGGGTCCAAACTTACTCCCCCCAGACAGACAAAGTTCCCTGCTTGCTATTTCAGTCTCCACCCTGCTAGGTGAAGTACTATAGCCCAAAGCAGCCAACATCTTCTGTTGGGTGGAGGCAACAGCTGCCTCTGGTAGTCCTTTGTTACCTACCAGCCAGGCCTTACTTACCCTAGTAGACCATGTTACCTACTAGGCTCCCCTTACTTACCCTAGTAGACCATGTTACCTACTAGGGTTATCTCACTTCTCCTAGTAGAACAAGTTACCTACTAGGCTTATCTCACTTACCCCTAGCAGCTCTATGTTACCTACTAGTTTTACAACGCCGCTATCTGTCCACACATTGTCATTCTTTAGCATATTGTCTTTATTTGAAGCCAAATTCACCCTTGCCTGCAAACCGCACACATGTGGATCACCACAGGTGC
Organism: Entomophthora muscae; assembly: GCA_014839935.2. Classification (NCBI taxonomy): domain Eukaryota; kingdom Fungi; phylum Entomophthoromycota; class Entomophthoromycetes; order Entomophthorales; family Entomophthoraceae; genus Entomophthora; species Entomophthora muscae. The sequence goes on from QTSX02000114.1 coordinate 229,986, forward strand.
TCTTGTGAGAGCTTGGTAATCAGTTGAACCAGGGAGCCATTTAACTGTTCTACACGTCAATTGGCTTGCAGATGTTAGGGGGTTGTGACTATATGCTGGAGCGCGTTCTTGACACAGTATGCCTTCACAACGTGTCCAAAAAGTTCAGGTCTACCATCTGTGATGAGACGCTTGGGTTGCCCAAAGTGAGCCACAATCTCTTTGCCAATAAAACAGGTAACAGTGGTGGCAGTGTGGTTGGTTGTTGCCCAGGCCACTGGCCAACAAGTGAAGTAGTTGATAGCAGTGATTTTATACTTCTTACCCAGTCTGTCTTTGGGGAGCGGTCCCACAATGTTGAGAGCCCACTGCACAAAGGGTTCCATAGCCTTGATGGGTAGGACAGACTTGGGAGGTGCAATTTTGGACGTATTATTTTCACACAACACACACGTCTCAAGGAGGTCCAAGATGTCTTGACGCATGCGTGGCCACCAAACCTTATGTTTCATGATCTTGAAGAGGTTACGCCCTCTGATGTGACCCAGGGTTTGGTGGTAGTGCAAGATGGTGTCCCCTTGTTGTGTTGTGGGGATGTAAGGCGTCTTCTCACCTGTCTCTGCCCGGCGGCAGACATTACCAGCATCAATGGTGACTGACTTTTGTTGTCCTTCAGCTTGGAGATGGTGATCAAGTTAAGGCCTCATAGCGGGTTGCCTCAGGGTGCAGGTAGAGCATGGACCAATCTGGGTCCAGACCGTTGTCTCCAGTGATAACGCTATGTAGAGTTGTGAAAGAGTGTCGGCTGTAACAAGCTCTTTCCCAGGCTTATATTTGATGCGTAATTGATAGGGGGACACGCGTTTAACCCATCCTGCTTGGCGGCGTGTCAAATGGAACTGTGTGTTGAAGTATTGGAGGGACTTATGGTCTGTCAGAACGCGGGGTGGGAAGGTCGCACCTTCCAAGTAACAGCACCACTTCTCAATACAGTGTACAATGACTACCAGCTCTTTATCATGGATGTGATAATGTTGTTCCAAGTCCATGAGCTTCCTGGACTCATATGCTACAAGGAGGAAGATGCCATTGTCAGTTTCTACCCGTAGCATGCCCCCTATGGCTCTGTCGGAGGCATCAGTCTCGAGTTTGTACTGTTGGTTTTGATTGAGAAGCTGTAGTACTGGTGCTGTTGTGAGCCTTTGTTTCAACGTCTTGAAGGCTTGATCTCTGGCGGGGACCCAATGGAAGCGCTGTTTGGTATTGAGGAGCTCAGTGAGAGGTGTAATTAGTTTCCCACAATTGGGGATGGATTTTTGCACATATGCAACTGTTGAGGGTCTGGATGTACAAGTATTCCACCTATTGCCATCACACCTAGCATCCAGTAATCACTCAATTTGGTGCCTTTCTAATATACCATTTGACATGCCTGAAATGGCAACAAACCAATATCACATGACTTTCCAGGTATCCAAAAACTCAAACCCATCCAGAAAATGACCAGCCCCTGGGTTTGGTCCAACTAATATCCCCACCACAGCTAAATCAATATAAGCCTAAAGTATCATCCAATAAAACATACTCTTCTCTTCCTATTTTTATATTTGAAGCTTCCCCAAAAAGGCGCTCCTTATCACTGGTAGCACTACGGTTTTTGACCATATTGATGAAAGAGAGAATGACTGACCAGAACCCGCCCACCTTTGCCCACGTACTCAACCAGGCCACATCCCAGGAGACCTGGAAAACGTACTTTTGCGCTCATGACATCAACAAAGATATTCCTATTGGATGCACTGTATTCAAAGGACTGGTCATGCCCAAAGCATGCGCCAAGATAATTCAATACAGCCGCTCTCTTCAACCACAAACAAACGCACAACCACCTATCACAGGTGAAGTTGCCAACACCAAATACATTGGTATTGAAAAGTTCTTTGGCAAAAATAAAGAAAACATCATCAACTGGCTAGACCACACAGCTGCTAAACTCCGCGCCAGCTGCATCCCTCATGAGAAATGGGTCCAGGAAGCCAGCAAGCGCCTATACAAGGCCACAGCTAACTGGTTTGCTACCTGGGTTGGCTCACAAACCAACGACCAGCTTGACAACTGGGAAGAGTTCAAAGCCAACATCACCCACAATTTCTGTGTCACCAAATCTCTTCAAGATATTGCAATAAAGCTCAGTGACCTTCCTCAAAAGACCACTATTGCAGCCTACGCCAACAAATTTGAAGAAATACATTGCAAAATCCAAAACCCAGCACAAGCTGACAATGTACACACCAGAGCATCATTCATCAACAGAATTGAACCCTCTGTTGCTGCCCTCATCTGCCCAGAAGCAAATACCTCCATGCCTGCGCTCATTGCTGAAGCCAAGCGCACTGAGAAACATGCCAACATGGAATATGCCGCACACAATGGCAACCACTCCTCAAACGGTAATGGCAGAGAAAACGCCAATGATAAAAAACGCTAAAATACCAACCATAACAACGGCAACTCCAATTGTAACAATGGCAATTGTAGCCAAAGCGCAAACCACTCCCGTCCCAAGAAAGAGGACACTGCCAAAGTTAACAACGCTGAAGTAGCAGCCCACTATGAATCTGACCCCACATTCTCTGACCTCAAAGGTCTAAAAACAGAGGAACAGGGAAAAGAGGAGGAGGAACAGGCTTAAGTGCCCCTGTCTCCCCCCAACACAACAAGAAGAAGTACCAAGGCACAAACTTTGCTGCCTGCATCCCCCGTGTCCCGCAATCCTCCATTTTTATGAACGTAAAAATTAAAGATTGCTCACTCTTCTTGTCTATCCATGCACTTACAAATCACATACACATAAAATTTTATTTGACTCTGGTGCACAACACACTATGGTTAGAAAACCTTTTGTAACCAAGTACAAAATACCAGTTGTCAAATCCAACTTCAAATATGCCAAGATGACAGACAAATCAAAAGTTCTACTCAAAGGCAAAACAACTCCCTTCAGAATTGACCTCCAAGGCATACAAACGTCCATCAAAGGACTTATCATGAACAACATAAACTACAACATTGTAGCAGGCATGGACTGGTTCACCCAAGTGAACCCCATTGTATGTTGGAAAACAAAAACCATGACAATAAAATGCAATGGAGTCAATTTCAATATTCTCAAAGAACCCAACAACCTGATCCCAAGAGATACAGTATTTTTCCAAGTCATAAATCAAGATGACTCTGAACATTTAACTAAAGACAGTACCCTCTGCATAATGAGGTACTCCAAATTTAATAATATACAAACACAAAAAATTCAATGCCCAGAACTTGCAGCACTCCTGAATGAATACACTCATGTATTCAAGGAAGAACTCATAGAGTTACCCCCCAAACAAGAGGTCAAACATGGCATTGACTTATGCAAAGCCATGCCCAAACCTGCACCCCTCTACAGACTCTCCCCCATGGAGAGCTAAACACTTAAAGCCCACATTGAGGACAACCTAGCCAAAGGATTCATTTGCCTGTCTGAATCCCCGTGGGGGGCAGCGGTTTTCTTTGTAAAGAAAAAAGAAGGATCTCTTCACTTAGTTACTAACTACAGAGCACTAAACGCAAGTACAGTAAAGAATTAATACCCCCTTCCCCTCATTGAAGACCTATTTTCAAGGCTTTCTGGAGCAAAAAAAATTCTCAAAAATTGACCTCACATCTGGTTACAACTAAGTTGAAGTCAAAGAGAAAGACATACCAAAGACCACATTCTGCATGCAATTTGGGTTGTTTGAATGTAAAGTAATGAACTTTGGGATGACCAACGCTCCCGCAACGTTTGTCACCATGATGAACCAAGGGCTAAACGGCGTCTCAAAAACATTATGTTACCTTGACAACATCATCATATTTTCAAAAACAAAAGAGGAACACCTCACACATGTCTGTAAGACACTCAAATGACTCACAAAGCACAAACTATACACTAAGCCTAGTAAGTGCCAATTTATGGAAAAGGAACTCTTGTTCTTGGGCCACATTGTCTCTGACGGTGGCATCAAAGCAGACCTAGATAAAATAAAAGCCATGAATAACATGCAACACCCCACCTTTGTGAAATAAATTAGATGCTTTCTTGGTATGGTAGCTTACCTAAGGAAATACATCAAAGACTGCGGAAAGCTCACCGCACCAATCAATGACCTAACCAAAGGTAATGCCAAAAAGAATTTCATCTGGACTCCAGAATGCAACAAGAATTTTCAGCTATTAAAACAAGCTTTGATTGAAGCACCAATCTTGCAATACCCTAATAATAACGGGTGCTACAAGCTCGAGTCAGACACTAGTGATACCACCATTGGTGCAGTCCTACGCATCTGCCAGCCAGGGCAGCAAGACTTCCTGCCAGTATGTTACAATAGCAGAAAACTAACAAACACTGAGCTGAGATACCCAATACATGATAAAGAATTGCTAGAAATATACCACTCATGCAAGAAATGGAGATGTTACCTCAAAGGACACTTAAACGTCTGAGTGCTAACTGACCACAAATCCTTAATCTATTTCAAAACTCATAATGCACTTGTGCAGCGCCAAGCCAAATGGATGTCCTTGCTGGAACAGCTTAACCTGGACATCCAATACAAAAAGGGCAGAGCTGGTCACGGCCAGTGCTCTCTTGAGGCTATGCCAACCAAGAGAGGATCACCCTGACCACCTGGACCCTGAATGGCCCAACTTATACAACACTGAGTACAAGACAAAAGGAAAGGATCCCTCCACACATCAACTAACCCATAATACACTAGTAAGAAATAAAAAACATTTCCACATATCAAATGGCACAGTATAACAAATCATCAAAGATAAACACATTCCATACATCCCACTTGCACAAAGAGTTGACACTATACTAAGACACCATTGCCTGCTTAGACACACAAAGGCTAACAACCTATATCTCACACTGAAAGAGATAGTATGGTGGCCTAACCTGAAGCAGGACATAATTGATGTTCTAAAAAAGTGTACAGTATGTGAAAAATACACCAGCACCAAGGCACCACAGCCAACAGTTAACCCAGTACCTGACCCTGAACCATTTAAGGTTTTGGGACTAGACGTAGTGGGACCCTTCCCAGAAACAAAAACAAATCAACGTTTCTAATTGTAGCCATCAACTTTGCCACATGTTGGCCCATCTGCTGAGCAACAAAAGATCACAAGGCAAAAACAATAAATTGATTCATCAATAAAGCAATCATAGTAGACTACAGCACTCCAGACTACATCATAAAAGATGGAGCAAAAGAGCTAACAGGCCATGTAGTAAACAACAATCTAAAAACAAAGAACATCAAACACTCCACAATCTTGCCCTACAGGCCACAGGCCAACAGCAGAGTTGAACGCCTTAACGGCAGCCTTATCAGAACCCTGGAGAAAATAATGGATTACAAAGCCAAAGACACATGGCCGCTATATGTGAAACATGTATTACTAGTATCCTGGGTTTGTACCAATCAAGGGACAAGCTACACACTGTTTGAACTAACATACAGGTACAAGCCAGAAATAGTCACCTGCAATAACCAGCCATATGTAAAGATCCCCCCAGGGAAACCTCCTACAGTAGAACAGAAACCAGCTCTACAACACATACGCCTCAAAGCCAAACTGGCTGAAATAAAGAGACTCAAAGCTCAGAAAGTAAACTCAACAGAGGACCCACTCCCCATCAACTCCCCTGTCTGGGTCCTGGCTGGGAACAGGAAAAAGCTAGACTCAGTACACAGGGGACCAGGAAGAATCATCAGATACCGACCAGACAGGAACACTTACCTGGTTAAGTTCCAGGGTGCCAAAGAGCCCATCACCAAAAAGTACCACAGATCTTGCCTCCGCCCTAGCAAATGAGAACACTTGACTCAGTTGGTGCCCACTAATAAACAACTCCAGGAACATCAGGCGGCAGCTGTCAAGACAAAACCCCCTCCTGATGTAGCGAGTAACCCCTTAAGGGGGGGGTGTCAAGGGTCTGGATGTACAAGTATTCTGGCTATTGCCATCACACCTAACATCCAGTCATTGCCCAATTTGGTGCCTTTCCAATATACTGTTTGACATACCGGAAATGGCAACCAACCAATATCACATGACTTTCCAGGTATGCAACGACTCAAACCCATCCAGCAAATGACCAGCCCCTGGGTTTGGTCCAACTAATATCCCTGCCACAGCTAAATCAATATAAGCCTAAAGTATCATCCAATAAAACATACTCTTATCTTCCTATTTTATATTCAAAGCTTCCCCAAAAAGGCGCTCCTTATCACAACTATGACCAATAAGATACACACCTGGCCCACATTGATGGGGGGGTGGCATGCTTTTGATTGCCTTATTTTGGCAGGGTTGGGCTTTAGCCCTTGGGCAGAGATGGTGTGCCCAAGGAATAGTAACTCCAACTTGAGGAACTCACATTTGGAGGGTTTAGCTTTTAGCTGATTTTTCCAAAGGGTGTCAAGGATAGCACAGAGGTGTTGGAGGTATGTGGTTTGATCTTGACTGAAGACAATAATGTTGTCAAGGTACACAACAACACATTTCCCAATCGGTTCCTCAAAGGCTTTGTTCATCAACATGGCAAAGGTGGAGGGAGTGTTGGTCATTCCAAAGTTCGCGACACGACACTAAAACAACCTGTAGCATGTGCAGAAGGCGGTTTTTGCCTCATCCCCTGGTGCAATGCGGACCTGGTTGTACCCTGTAGTGAGATCAATCTTGCTAAAGACCTTTGCACTGGCAAGTGTATCAAACAGGTTGTCAATCAGCGGCAGGGGGTATTTGGTTTTAACTGTCACCTCATTTAGGGCGCGGTAATCCATGACCAGACAAAGATACCCATCCTTCTTGGCTACAAAGAAGATAGCCGCCCTGTATGAAGACAGCAAGGGGCAAATAAAACCTTTATCAAGCGCGTCCACAAGGTGCTGCAGAGGGTTTCATCTTCCTTTGGTGTGAGACAGTATAATGGTTGTGCTCTAGGTAACAATCCTTGAAGTTGTACAGTGTGCTGGATCTCCCGGGGCAGAGGTAGTTGTTCAAGTGTTTCACTGAATACATCCTTGTACTCCTTAAGGAGTGCAGCTAGCGCTGGTGGTGGTGATTATGACAAGGGAGGGACTGCAGATGATTCTACACTGATAACTTCAACTGATCATTGGTTAAAGTCTAGTTTACCCCCTTGAAATTGTATGAGTCTGTCTCTGTTATTCTGACAAACACAGTGTCAGTAGTAGCTTGTTTATTTCCACGGGGTAGATCTGGAACCCACCCCATTCCTATTGAGGGTGATGACAGAGGTATCCCAGTTGATGTAGGGACAATTATGCCGGAGCCAGTTGAGGCCAGCAATTATGTTGTGGCTGAGGCCTGCCATGATTGGCCCAGAGAGCTTAACCTGGATGTTCCCCATTCTTACATAGAAGGGTACCATTTTGTGGGTGATGGCAACTCTGCGGGAGTCAGCTACACGTACTGCTTTGAATCTGCTGGGTACTTGGTCTAATTGCTGGGAGTCAGCAAACGCCTGATCTACCATGGTGTGATCAGCCCCGGTATCTACCAGTAACTTGTGGGTGTTCCCACAAAAACAGAAGGGATAGGACAAGCGTGTTACTTTATTTGAGGAATGAGCAGCTTGCAACACAGGGTCATTGCTATGGACCTGAAAGACGTCCAGAGTTTCAGCCTTGTGAAGATTGTAGTTGCAGGAGTTCTTTGCAAGCAAGGGCTGAGAGGACGGATTGGTTGGGGTTGTAAGGCCTCTTGTTGCTACAACCCCCAGGCTTTTCCCTGGTCCTCAATTAGCGCTAGCTGGAGCTTCCCCTTGTGGGGGCGTTTAGCTGCACCTTCTTGTTGTTGAGGTTGGCAACATCCCACTTGACTTTGGCCATTGCTAGGTGCAGAACGTGGTTGGGGTGGAGCATTGTTGGTGCGGCGGAAGCCCATCAAAGCCTGGTTATTAGCCTTACAATGGCTTTATAGCAGTTGTCAATAGAGGTGCAGCAACCGACAGGAACCCACTTGCAAATATGGGTGTCGTGAATAACGGCATTCACCATGTTTTGATTTTGCCTTTGGTGGGCCATTTTGATACAAATCTCTTGCTTTTGCTGTGACTCTCAAAATGAACTGGTTTATACATCAGGAAATATACTTCTTTGGTTTCCTGACTCTGAACAACTCACTTGCCCCACTCATACTTGTGGCAAGTGATCCTACTGTCCTGGTAGTGTTTTGTGGTATTCTCAACCACTATATATTACATTTCCTTATTCACCAATAAAATTGAGTTCTATTCACATTTTTGTCTATGTGTCTTCTGTACTTCCGCGCCTCTCTCTAGCCACGCCTAGTAGAGATTATTCATCCAGGGCCACAAGCAAACACAATTGCCTTCCCTGTCATCTAACCGAGACTTAGTACAAATCCAATCCTAAGGTTAGAATTTCCTGTTGTGTGTCTGTGCTGTGCCTCAGAACACAACAATGGGGTTTTAACCCATTAACAAGGAGAGTGAGCAACATGGCATTTCCATTGGTCACTGCTTTGGGGGTGGCAGCAAGGGCTTGTTGCCAAGGGGCGAGATACTTGGGGATGGAACCAGTCTGCTTGATGGCTAAGAGGGGAGTCCCCAAGACAATGAGAGAGAAAGTTTCACTATATTGGGATTTGGCGGCGTCTCAAAATGTTGCCCAGGTGACGTCAAACTCCTGGCTGGCCCAGTTGGTGAACCACACAGCAGCAGACCCTGTGAGGTGGCCAGATGCAGTGGCAACCCACATGGACTCTGGGACAGGACAGATACAAAGGCGTGTTTTGGTGGACTGGAGCCAACTGACAATGTCAGCTCCTTTGACACTGCCAGCAAAGGGCTCTAGTTGGAGGTTGAGCATACATTGAGACAGGTCCAACTGTGGCAGGGTGACGCTAGCGTCACGCTGCCCAAGGCGGAGCCAATTGTATACACTGGTGAGAACTAGCTGATCTTGGTAGATGAGATAACCTTTGGGAATGTCCCCCTTGGGGATTGGAAGGAATGTCTCTTGTTGTGGAGTTCCATGCAGCCCGTAATCCATCCTTTCTTGAGGGCATTTTGTTTTTGAAATAGGTTGTGAACCTACTTCTGCCACCACTATTGCAACTGAACCAATGAGAGTTCAGTACTTGGAATTGGGAAAGACAACAGTCCAATAGGAAAGGACAGAATAATAAGAATAAGGTATTGTTTATTGTAGAATATTGTGATTAATATACTATATGGGGAAAGCCACAAGGCCACAAGGGGGTGGCATAGTGAGAAGTTCCATGTAAGGTTCAAAGCCGAGGAATAACTTGTGCAGGAATCAGCAGGTCAAATTGGCAACACTCCTAATTAGGATGAAGTACCTGCCAGTTGATATTGCCATCAGATTAATCCATACCGTTAGATACGTCAAGGGGCAACTCATCAAGCGCCCCCTGTGTATTGTAAGATATGTTAGCAGGCAAGTCTAGAAACTCAGTTGCAACACTGAGTTTAAGGCTTTACACTGGACAGGAAGATATTCCATCAACCCTTTCTTTCTGACTGATTTTCTGTCAAAATTGATCCAGATATAGTTTTCTTCACATGTAATTTTTTAACCTTACAACAATAAAAAAACAAAATGCAAAAAAAGACTTCTCTATAAAAATTTTTATTTAGAACTTTTATTTTTTACTTAATATTTAATTTTCTGGTTTTAAATTTAATTTAATAAGCTTTTAAAAAGATAAAGGCTTAATTTTAAGCCTCTTAAATACAAAGTAAAAATAATTATATTTGAAAGGCATAGCTATATCAGTAAATAAATATTTTTAAATTTTTCATTTGCTGTAAACCTAAAAGAAGTACTTATAATGAAAATTATAGATGGATCAAATTTGACAGAAAATCAGTTGGCAGAAAAAGAATTTACAGGATATCTTCCTGCCCCAAATCAAGGTTTTATCTGGATGAAGGTGATGTTGGATCAGGTTTTCTTGTTTGGTAACCTGAGTTGCCTTCCTACTTTCTTATGTGAGTGACAGGATAGGTAGGACACGCCATTTCAAAAACAGCATCTTGAAAAACGCCATATTGAAATACGCCATCTCAATTTTCAGCTATCTTGATTTATTAGTAAAAACGCCATTTTGATTTACTGTAAATTCAGAACCTGAACATAAAATAGCGGGATTATCAAATCCTTGGTCCAAAATTTGAATCACTTTTGCGGGATGGCCTTTTTTAAATTAAATTGATTTTTTTGAGTATTTATTTGAATATTTGAAAATACAGGAACTCATAGACACTTTGCAAAGTTCAATTTGAACTGCATAATTCCAATGGACAAAATGAATTAACTGGAATCAGAATTGAAGCGTTCAAATCCATCAACCATTTTCATTAAGTTTACTATGCGTTTTGAAATTGCGGGATTGTCAAATTCAAGAACCAAATTTAAATCACTTTTGAATGCCACTAGTAAACTCAGATATTAATTAGGGGAACTGGAATCCAAATTTAATGTACACTAAGCACACTAGGAAACACCAACCCAAATCAAGAAGCTCCACCACAACTAAAATCAAACTAAAAATTCAATATCAATAACCATGTTTAGACATAAAAAGTAATTGATCTTTAAAATTACCCAAACCCGGAAAGTATACAATATTATTCACTTCAAATTACAGATTTAGAAATTCTGTTACTATTCAAGGCTAAACCAAGAGGTAACAACTACCCACATCTAAACCAATAAATCAAAATGAATTTATATTTAATCTAAAATATATTTTTTATTTTATTTTTATGGACCATCAGTCGCATTCCCAACCAGCTCCTGCACCAGCCCGCAGGGGCAGCCTGTCCACGAGGGCGTCCCAGAGGGTCCAAGAACAGACCCAGATACTACAACTTGAGGGGAGTCATGACAATACACAGGCCTCCCAAGGTTTCAGCGTCAGCTAACCATCTCCTGCATCCCAAGCCAGAACTTCCAGCTTGAATCCCAGGCAGAAGCCACTCTCAAGGCCTGCTAACAAAGTCTCCTACACCAGGGTCAAAGTAAACACTGAGGTTACTTACACCTCCACCATTTACCCAGTTGTCAACTGGCCCTGCACTCTTGACCCAAGAGTTGCCACTTCCTGCCCCTGCGTCTTTGACACCACCTACAAGCCATTGGCAGCCACTGTTGAGCCATCTGCGCCTGTGATCTATTCCATCATTGACAGCGCCAGCGCAACCAAGTGTGATCCCACCTTCTACAAGAAGGTCCCCGTCCCCTTTTTCAAGCCTGGTAGCCAGGATGTTGTGGTACCTGCCAAGGGCTGGTGTTGGTTGACAGATAGTGAGTGTGAAGCTCTCCTCAACTGCTTGAATGGGGGAACAGCAGTTTGGAATATTGCGTCCCAATTTGGTGTCACAACCAGATACATTGCCAACATCAACACCAAATTATGGTAACACCAGGCAAATTGCCAAATCCTCCTAGGCTAAGAGGCAGTCAAAACTATTGCAGCCTGTGCATATTGACGCAATAAAACAGTGGGTAGTCAAGGATTGCCACCTGTACACACTTGCTATCCAATCAATGCTCATCACAGAGTTCAGGCTTTCTGTTTCTAAAACCCTTGTTTACAAAACAATGGTTGATTTGGGCTTCTCTTGGAAGGTGCTTGTAGTTTCTCCGTACAATAGGAACAGTGAAAAGACCATCAAGGATCAACACATTTATGCCAAGACATATCTGGCACTAAAGGAGACTGGTGACATACAGTTCTTCTATATTGACAAACTGTCAATTTTCTCCTCACTCAGGTCTAGGCATGGGTGGGTTGAGAAGGGGTCCAAGGACGGTGTAGCCCATTGTGCAGCTGTCCGTTCCCAGACCTATTTTATGGTTGCGCTTCTTGGTCCTCACGGGTTGGACCAATACCAAATGATTAAGGGCTCCCATAACAGTGGGTCCTTTCTCAATTTTCTCTGAGAAGTCAAGGAGTACCTGTGGATAAATACAGCAGCACAACCAATGTTGTTGTGCTTGATAATGTTGGGCTCCACAAAGTGAATATGGTTGTGTCCAAATTCCCCCCCCCCATTGACAAAAACAGCCACACCTCCAGCCACCAACTTACTAATTGTCCAATGAAACTTCTCTTCCTCCCACCATATTCCCCATTCCTGAATCCAATTGAGAAGGTGTTTGGTTGGATCAAGAATAAGGTGAAACAAGGCCTTCCTCAGGACACTGAGGACCTATTCAATATTCTTGAGGTCAGCCAATTTTCAATGCCACCCAATGTGGTGGCGGCTTTTAACAAGCACTCAGAATCCTTCCTCTCCAAAGCCCTGGCCTCCGAGCCAATCAGATAAATGGGCACTCCAGGTTTTATTTGTTTTTATTTTATTTATTTTGTTTTTAGTAGGACTCAAATTATTGTTTATATATAATAATGTGACGTTTGATTGTATTATAGACATTTAAGAATACTAGAAAAGGTAAGTAAAATTAATTATACTAGATAAGAGGGATTTATTTTTATATGATGCACTAAATATTATATTGACTGTTGTGCTAAAAAATAAATTAATTAAAAAATAGAAATAGATTAATTTTATTTAAATAATTGTGAATCCTTGTCTATGCTTTGGTTTTGTTAAGCCACAAATTGGACCTTGCAGGTCATCATCTGATACTTATTAAAAAAAGTGCCACTATAGCCACACAACACAGAAGCCAATGATTTTTCTGTATTGCTTACTAATTAGTACTTAGGACGCAGGTCAAGCATATTGAATATATTTATCAAATCATATTACAAGGGAAAGGTAATTTTAGTTCTTAAGAAAACACTTGTTTAGAATATAAGTGGAGCGGGCCGCATGATGTGGATAAATTCAATTCTTATTGTTTTTATATGTAATAAATGAACCTGTACTCAACAAGCTAGTAAATAAAAACATTAATACCTTATTTTTATTATTTGACATGGTTGCAACTATAACTAATGTCTTGTAATATATTTAGATATTAAATTTTAGTATTAAAATATGAAAAATTAAAATAAAAAATTTAATTTGCAAGGAGAAAATATTTATTGGGGGATGCTAATTACAAAGGGAATGTGATTATTCCTGGGAATTATACCCCAAAATTAAAATTTCAGCTAGTGCGTCTAATTGGATCCATGTACTCTTCTGTACGTGGTGGACAACCCTGGATGCAATTGCTAGAGGGGTGGCGCCCTGTACCCTGGTGGTGACCGAACATCTTATAAAAGGCAGACGGGTGAGGGAATCAATAAGCAGGTTTTTTGGGGGGGCACATAGTACCCGTATAGAGTTGCCAATGCAAATGAATCATAGAGGACGTGCTTGACTGTCCTGTATCCCTGTGGTGTTTTCTGTCTGTTGAGGGCTACACAGCATATGTCAATCTGTATAGGTACATCTTCCAACTTTTTGACGTTGGTTTTTAATATGCAATGCAACAGTATTCCCAGGTATAGCGTGATGTGGATTCTTTTCAATGTATATTTTTCTGAGAACATGCACAGTTTTTTGAAGACTTGAACTAACCTATTGATATAGGATGTTTGATTGAATTTGAAGAGGGTTCTGGGGGGCGCCCAACTTTTATCAGCCCCCCATGTCTCGGTGAACGTATTAATAAAGGTTTAAATGTGTTCATGAGGACTGTGTCCCCAACTTTATTTGACAATGCCTTGAATACTTCATTAAAAATTTCAGTCTTTAAATATTCAGTTCTGATTTGAAAGTCAGTTTTTATTAAGTTTTTTTCTTTATATTTGTTGATGTTTGCAAATGGGAATCATTGAATGCTTTTGTATATGTATTCATTGAAGTTCAGTTTGATATTACCATGAGTTTCATTCATTTCTTTGATTTTGATAGTTGATCCTAGTTCATATGCTTCCCTTATCCATGGCAAGCACCCTGCAGCTGGTGAATATTCCCTATATTGAGATTCAAAATTAAAAAAATTATTCATATTCTGTTGAATTATTTTATTTATTTGGTTTTTATTTACTTGCTTTACAGGGGCCATCAGTGTATGGTAACCCCCGTAAAACCAACTTGGCGTATAAGCTGCCACTTCTGTGACCTCATCCCTATTCCTGGTGATTACTAAAATAAATATAAGTAAAACAAAAAAGACTTATGAATTGTTTCCCTTGTGGACCCCTCAGCTACAGGCGCCACTTCAGCAAACTTCATGAGTGTTGGATGCTCTTCATTAATTTTCCTAGGCTTACTTTTTCTTATATTTCTTGCTACTTGTGCTTCTTGGTTTTCATTTGATAAGCTTCTGTATTTCTTGAAGCGCTTCTGCTTCTTGCCTGCATTTTTATTTTCATCTGTTTCCATTTGGTTGGTTTTCTCTTCATTGGTGTTGATTTCCTTTTGAATTTCTGTTCCTTCAATTAGTTTGATCTTATTGTTTTCTTTGGCCCCCTGCCAGAACTCCCACAAATTGTAGGCCATGTTGTTGAACTTTAGACTTGATAAAATAGTTCCCTGTAGATTAAGTAATTTTTCTTTATTCTTTTCATCTATAATATTTCCCAACTTATCCAGAGCATCTTCTTTTGACTATATCAGTGGCTGGCCCTTGTTACCCAGCTTCCCTGTCACTATTTCCATGATATTTCTTTCTATCTCAACAACCTTTTGAAGGTGTGCTTCTAATTTGTTGATTAAGTTATAGCTTGGTAACATATTGTTTGAATTCCATCAAAAAAACTGGTTTTTATAGTACTATGTTCAGCACATACATATTTTTCATCATCATTAATAAATTAAAGACAATAAACATAAATATTGGATTAAAATATTGCAATTAGACATCAACTCTTGATATTTTGATATTATGTGCATAACTCAATGTATTTTGTTTAATAAAATACATTGTAAACTTGGCCTTTTTCATTATAATTTATTGAAACAGATTATGTTTTTATTAGAGAGCCATTAACACTTAGTACAAATATTGATACATAGTGCATTTTACAGCCTGTATATTTACCTATTGGTAATAATTCTCTAAACTTTTCAGTCAGATTTTGCGAGGTAATAATAATTTAATGTGTTACTAAATTACACTTTACTGTCATTAATTGGCTGATTTTCTTTGCTGTGGCAATTGTGCATTTTCTGATATTTCCGCACTAGTATCTAATTGTTGGTTTCACATCAAATTGCACAGGCAATAGGAAATCAAGCCACCACCCAACCACATCCAGTATTTGGATGGCTGCTTGTTTTCCTATCGCCTGTGTGATTGGATGTGAAGCCAACCAATTGGATACTAGTGCGGAAATATCAGAAAATGCACAATTTCCACAGCAAAGAAAATCAGCCAATTAATGACAGTAAAGTGTAATTTAGTAACACATTACATTATTATTACCTCTCAAAATCCAACTGAAAATTTTACAGAATTATTACCAATAGGTAAATATACAGGCTGTAAAATGCACTATGTATCAATATTTGTACTAAGTGTCAATGGCCCTAATATAAACACAGTCCATATCATTAAATTATAATGAAAAAGGCCAAGTTTACAATGTATTTTATTAAACAAAATACATTGAGTTATGCACATAATATCAAAATATCAAGAGTTGATGTCTAATTGCAATATTTTAATCCAATATTTATGTTTATTGTCTTTAATTTATTAATGATGATGAAAAATATGTATGCTCATAATTTTAAGCTATTTGTAAAATGTACAAAATTGTTTTAATTATGAGACATGTCAATAATGTAAAAAAATAGTATTATTAATTGTGAATTGAAAGAGAGATATCAATTTTAATAAGTTATCACAAAGAAAAGATTTATTTAATAATCAAAGGGCAGGAAGGGAAGGTAATGGGCGGAATGAACGTTGCCTTAATCTGCGCCTGTGAGAGGGGCAGCATCAGAGATAGTGGGGGAGGAATGGGTGGTGGTTTGGGAGTCAGGGTTGGAAGGCAGGTGGCTTGATGGGGGGTTGGGGAGTTAGGGTTTGTTGTCTGGGAAGGGACAGCAACAGCTGATTGCCTTAATTTCTTAAATTCTTCTTCTGTCACATATGCAGGCTTTACAAAACAGATGAACTGGCGTGGGGGGAGACGGGGAACCTTTCTGGACTTATCACTATCACTTGCATAGAAGATGATGAGATCAAATAAGTCCTGGACAGACGCGGAAGGAAAAAGCTCATAACTCTTATCAATTTAGGTGCATAGTTTGTTGTAGGTGGAAGGCTTCAAGTGCCTGAGGGCAGAACCAAAGTTGTAGAGACATACATCTGCAAGATGCATGTTGGCAAAGTTGATGGGGTAGGACCAGCAGGTATACCCTGCAGCCCTGATTTCTTGGGTAGCCCATTCCTGCTGCGCCATCTCCGCACTCAGCACAACTGTGTGCATGGTGTTTTGTGTGGCCCACTCCTCCAGCATGGCCTTGAGCTCTGTCTGGTAGGCATACCCATCTGCGGTGTTCAATATTGCCAAGTAATACTTGACGCCCAATGGGGAAACTGCCAATAAAACCCCAACAAAACAATACAAGATTGGGCTGCGCTTGTACACGTCAGACTGGATACGCTTCTCTCCAAAGTCTTGGATACTTGCAGAAATCTTAGTGTATGATAGAAAGATGACGTCATCACGGGCCCTCATTGCCCTTCCTTTGATAAAATTGATAATAGTTGAATTGTAGGGGTCAGTGTCCACCAAAATGGGGTGTGAGATTAGGCTGATTGACCACAAATGATCAGGCTAATCATCACACGCAGATGTTAATCAGTTACACGCTGTATTATCACTTGGTTATCATTATATTAAGTGTAGTAATTATACGCCATAAAATCACCAATATATTATAATAGATATGGTAGTTACACGCCATGTAATTGTTAGTTTATTATAATTGATGTTGCAATTATACGCCATATTATCACTGATCATCATTCCAATGTGTACTGATTGTACGCCATATATTACTTGCTTTATTATAATTGATGTAACAATTATACGCCGTATAAACGTTAGCCAACATAGTGATTATCATTGCCTCTATGCCGTATAACCTTTAGATCACCTATCACTTACCTCCCAATTCACCCTACTGGACGTTGTATCAACCCAGCCTCACACTGCCTGATGGGTGTATATGATCATAACAAACAAGTGATAGGCAAAAGATCAGGAAATACCAAGTTTGGGTCAGAGCTACACGGCATATAATTGGGTTTCTTATCAGTTTGGGTCAGCATTACACAGCAAATAATCCACAAGTCACTATTGGATTGATTCTGCTATTATACAGCGTATAATCCCCAATTTGACCTGTTGCATTAATAAGCAGAAGACTTGCCAACCAGAAGAAGATCACTGATTAAGCCCTACAAATGGAATAGCAAAATTCCACCTTACAATGCTGGAAGACAGATTAAGGACCATTTATAATTGTCAACTAAATACAGCGTAGTTTCCTAGCGCAATAATAGGCGTGTAAGATACAGCCAATTGATAAATGACAGTAGGCTAGCTCAAGAAGAGTGTAGGTTTTAGCTGAAGTGCCATGCATCCTGCAAAGGCCAGTAGCAACACACATGCCAAGGACAGCCAATCAGGATAGGCACAACTAGCAAAGATAGACCTATTGCTAAGGTAGCCACTGAGAACTGTCTGAAAGGAAAAGAAGAAGGGTTGTTGCAGTATATATTGATATAGACACCTGAAAGGAGAAAAAGTTTATAGTTACACCTGGATAGATTGCAGCCGCTGGCTAGATCATACTCTAGTATCAATAAACATAGTTATCTTCAAAGCTCTATTCTATTGTAGTCTGTAGTGCTCTTGCATAGGATTAAGTAGAGTACATTGGCAAGGCTAACATCTATCTGAAGCTTTGAACATACAAGCAATAACACAAGTTGCTCAACATGGGGCCACTGAGAACTTGATTGGAAAAGATTCTAGCAGCAACCACAACTCTGTGCATCCACAAATTCACTGTTTGTTTGTTGGTGAAGATGCTGTGGAGTCTCAACTGGAGACGTACCTGGACCAGGGGCATTTACCGGTCATGTTCCATAATGGCCATCATAAGGGGATGGGCTGTGTCACTTTTGGTTGAAGTACGGGCACCAGTCAGGGTCTTCTTGGTAGGGGGGCCACAGTTGGTGCGGGCTCGCAGGGTTACAGCCACAGTGAACTTTGCAAATCCCATTGTGGCCGCAATTTCCCCAAGGGACATAAGCTTCCCTTGCTTTTCAACCATTTAGTGAACAATCTCCAGAGTGATTAGTTTTCTTCTGCGTCTTGCAGGCTGATTGGCTGGGAGAGGGATATGTCCATCCTGTGAACTAGTCAATGCCATCTGATAGGCTGTTTCTGGGTCCTGGGCTCTCTGGGTGACCCCATGGCTAAAATGGCTGGTTCTGGATGCCATTGCTGATAAGGGATTTGGGTTAGCAGCTGCTTGTGTGTGATGGGCAAACAGGGCCATGCTTGAGTTTTCAGGAGAAAGAACAGACTCCTGGGTGTGGCTTGCAGAGGGGCCTGTGGGTTGGGAGTGACCATAGACAGAGGCTTCACCGTTAAGAGACCCAGTGTAGCCCTGCATAATTTCATCAAGGCCAGGGAACAGCTTGTTGACTTAGTTGTTGTTGAAAGAAGACATAATAATTTTTTATTAAAAAAATTTAAACTCAAAAAGAGATGTGTATATTTTAGTCAATTTTATTGTTAAGTATGTTAAGTTGGTGAATATTAGGATCTAAATTTTAGCCATACTAAAATGGAATTGGATGTTTTTTGAGAATTCCTATGATTTCTAAAAGAATTAGCACAAATCCACTCTAGATCCTTTAGCATCCTTTTTGAGCACCCATAAATTATATTTATTTCAAATTCCTCACAATTATGACTTGAAACTTGGTTCTTGGATTTGACAATCCTGCAATTTCAGATTTGTTAATTTTTACATGATGTCTATGATTTGTTTGAAATACAGGAAATCTCAAATTTTACATTAGAATCCCACATTTCTGATTCATGTATCCTGCATTTGTTTGCTGAGTTTTGTCTTTTGTTAGTTGAGTTATCTGCTCAAGAGATTTAAAATTTGCCAATTTAAATGAATCAAAAAAGTTAAATTAAATGATTGATTTTATTAAATATTTTAATTCTCACTCAGCTGAGTTGCCCGCAAAAGTGATTCAAAATTGGGACCAAGGATTTGACAATCCCGCATTTTTACGTTTAGGTTCTGAATTTACAGTACAGCATTTTGACTAAGAAAAAACAGTCTTAAAATTTTAGATTTATTGAACTCCAAAAAATTACCCAAAATATTACCAAAAATAAAAATTCAAAAACATTTCTAGGCTTAAAAAAGCCTCAGGATTCCAAATCTTGAATAAAAATGGGGTCAATTAGTAGCAACATAGTTGCGTAAAGCCCAAAAGTTAAAATAATCCCAAAAATAACTATTTTCATCTATTTTAACTACAAACTATAATTTAAAATAAGCATAAAATTGTACCAAATACTAAATAAAACTAAAATAATGATAAAATTAAAGGAAAGAAGAGAGAAGATAAAGTGGTATTTATTGGAAACAGGCTCAAACATTAGTGGAAAAAGAAACTGAGATGGCTTTAAGATGCTCAAGCTTGCTATCCTTGGGATAGTAGGCAAGGACCACCTTGCTGATTTCAGTGTACTTTTTCACCGCTTTGGTCATCTTGGGGGGTTGTCCTTGGTCTTTATGCCAGTCTTCATGCCAGTCTTAAAGAGGCAGGCAGAGATGGCTTGTTGGGTTTTGAGGTGGACCATGATCTTATTGAATTTGGGCTTATGAACCATAACTCTTGTAGCAAACTGGCTATGCCACCCTTCAAGAGAAGAGGTGGTCTTGATCAACCTGTCTTTGACCTGCTTATACCAGTTCCAGGTGATTGAGTCACTGCCTTTTCTAATGTGGCATGCTCCTTGAAAGATGCCAAACCATTGAGTCTCAAAATAATCAATGAACAGAGCAAAGGCTGCCTGGTTGGCCTGGATATAGGGATGGCAGAGGAGGGCATCATAAAAGGCATTTGTCTCCTCCTTTTGCACAAGGGCAAGGGCAGCAAAGCAATTAAAATTGTCCTTTGCTTCTTTGGTGCCTTCAGTGTAGACCAGCTCATGGAGGTCAGAGCACTTTTGGAGGTGGCAGCAGAGTGCCTGCCTGAAGTGGAAGTAGCATCCCCAAGGGGAGCTCTTAAAGACACAAATACAGGCATTTGACTGAGCCTGTTTGAAATCCACTACCAGATATTTGTGGTAGGGAATGCTTTCTGGATTTTTCTGATTGGGGTGGCTTCCTCTTCCTGTGACTGGGCCTTCTTCTTGCGCCCTCTGTTCTCCTTGGACTCCTCTTCAATGGTTGGGAGGATTTCATCCAGTTTGGTCTTTAAAATTGTGAGTGCCTGGACATATGTTTCCTGCTTTTTGTTGGGAAGGAAAAAGAAGACAAGGGGAAGAACTAGATTACCAACCTGCCCATGGATATTCCAAAGCTGGCTGAAGAGCTTTGGGCAGGTTGAGAAAGTTCCATCTGTAAGCCAGGTCTTGCACTTGAGGAGATTGTGCAGATCCTGGCTTGTTGAAAAGCAGATTATACGCTCTGGGGCATGTTGACCATCATCATGAAGAAGGAATATCTCCTCATGGCAAGAGAGTTTTTGCTCCTCAGTAATGATCAATTGGTCAATGGAGCTTGCACTGATGCCTTTAGTGCTCAGAGCATATCTCTGATCATTAAAATATCTCTGTAATTTTGAGGCACCACCAACAGTTGCTAGTTGGGTATCATTTAAATTAAAGAGTACATTGTTGACAACCTCAGTTGCAGTTTGATCCTTTGTGTTTGGGGTCACTTGGCAAAGAAACCAGCAGATAAGTTGATAGAGAGGGTCAAAAGGCTTGGCACAGTTGTGGTTAACAGAAAGCCCTTAAATCTGGTGAACCCATAAGTTGTGAGCCTTGCCAGGCAGTCAATGTTATCACATTTAAATTGATATTGGTGGATGGGTTTCTTCTTGTCATTACAGCTGAAGCTTTAGCCCTTGTATACAAAGCTGGCACCCCCTTTCTTAGTCATAATTGGATAGCTGATAGGGTACATTGTTGGCACAGCAAAGGTGCCATTTTGGTTGCATGCATTGTGGATGGAGTTAAGATCCCAGAGATCAATTGGCTCATCTGCAGGAGCACCAGGCTCAGACTTCTGCTCCTCTTCATCCTCAGGCTCTGAAGTGGGGTCAGAATGGCAATTGAAGGGAACAACTTCTCTTGAGGATCAGAGGGGGAGTAAACAAATAGAGAATGGGGAAGAGTAGGACTGTTTCCCTCTTGTTTGGGTGATGGAGTTGGGGTCTTGGGGGAGCTTTGGCCTTAGAAGGCTGCTTCTTTGGGGTTGTCTTGGCCTTTTTGGCCTTGGGCGCAGCTTTGGCAGTTGACTTGGGAGGCATCTAAAAGTGAATTAGCATCAAAATATGAGCAATTTGGGGGTTGTTTTTAAAGAGAAAAATGAGAATTTTTTAATATATAAGTATCAATTTTTTACATAGAATTATAGAGAAGATAAAAAAATATACTATCAAAATTTCAATTTTTTTTAAAAATAATTTTTATTAGTAACGCAAGTAGGCAAACTTTGAGTTTTGACTGAAAACTTGCTTTTGAAATGGTGTTTTCAAAGTGACGTAATCAAGGTGTTGTAGCTAAAAAAATAGTGTTTTTGACTATTTTTTACATTGAATTAAAAAAATCTATGGTGGAGCTACCTCAACTGGGCCAAAGAGTAAAACTTGAATTTCTCAAAAACTAGCTTATACAACTGGAGTTAAAAAGTACCCAGTTGGTTAGATGAGATCAAAAAATATATATTTGCAAAGTTTCACATGTTTTCTTACATTTTTTATTAATATGGTATTTGTTGTGAATATGTACTTTTGAAAAGTGGAAAGCAAGAATTGCAGTGGGGGAATCAATACAGTAGTTTTAAAAGCTATGACAACAAGCAAAATGAACTCAGATTTAAACAAAATCCAAGTTCCGCAAGATTCAGGATTCAAATAATTTAAATATTGTTGGTTAATAAATGAAATGTCAAACCAAAAACAAAATTTCACTTGCCCATTATACAAAATTATATCAAACATCAAGTGGTGTAGTTCAACCCACAAACAAAATGAACTGATACAACAAATGAAATAGATGTATGCTATTCCAGAGTATATTATAATCCATTCAGGATTCATATGAGACACCAACAGAAGGACCAAAATGAAACAAAATCTGAGTAATCTAGAAGCAAGATTACACAAACACAAAACAAAATGAACTCACACAAGATGTGCAGTATGAGCAGCCTAAAATAGAAAAATAACAGTTTAACAGCCAATCAACAGCTATCCAATTTAGGACCAGATGCATTTTATCCATTTTCATGGCTCCAGATTTGTATTAAATGGTTTTGAGGACCTTCCAAATATGGGCTTGAGATTACAATAAAAATAAATTATTCAACTTTAAAATTTCTACTTTTAGTGGTTTTATCCTAGGTATTTTACAGTGGTTTTTAATAACAACATCTTCAACGGCGCCAGCAGCCAAGCCAGCTTCAATGGAGGCAAGGCTCAGAACGTAGAGGCACCAGTTTACACCCAAGCCTTTGAGGCGGGTAACAAGGAAGCTGACCTGTACCTTACTACTGATCCCTATGGCTTTGACTTGTTTGAGAGTCACTTAGCGTCTAGCTCTGCCCCTGCTCCCACACCCACCCCTGCACAAGCTGCCTGTCAACTAATCAATCAGGATGGCAACCTTGATTTGGAACAACTTCCTGCCATTGCCCAACCTGCCCCTCCCTCAGCCAATCAGGCTTCAGCTCCCCCCACCCAGCGCCCCAAACACAGAATTATCACTGCCCAAATTCTCCAAGAAATTATGGCACTGAATCTACAGGGTCTGTCATGGGACCAGATTGCTGACCAATTGCAATTTACCCAAGCTACTGTCATGCGGGAATTCAACAGCATGATGAACAGGGGGAATTGGATTGGGGCGGCCAAGAAGCCCAAGAAGGCCCAAGAGTCCCAGATAACTGAGGCCTACCCAATAATGCTCAACCTCCTCCAGCGGGACCCCAAGCTTCCCTTGACCCAGGTCCAGAAGCAACTTGCTCACCATGGCATTTGGGTGTCTGAGCTCATGGTGCAGCTCTGGATGCACAGAAAAATGGCTTCAATTAGGGTTCTTACAAATTTTCCAGCAACCAATGGGATGGCGCTGAGGATTCCCTGTATGATCTTGAGATTGAGGCAACCCTGGTCTGATGCCTGACAAGTCTGTCAGATGATGTCATTTTTTTCTCCTACTACAAGCTATTGTTAGCTTTTGATGACTTTGGTGAGATGGGAAAAGCCGCCACCAAGAACGGAAGGAAGAAGGTCAAAAAGGGGACATTCATTGGTGCATTTCTGGCTGTGTCAGCCAAGGGTTTTGTCTATTATTGGACAAACCCTGATTTTGTTGATGGGTACTCATACAGACACATCCTCAGTGGATTGCTTGACTCCTGGGATGGCTCAAATTCAAAGCATTGGGTTTTCTTGAGCCACCAGATAGAGGGTAGCTCCACTGCCCTTTAGGCCATCCAGGGACGCGGGTACCAAGCCTCTGTGTACCCAGCTGGCCACGCCAACGTCCATCTGGGTGATGTTGTCTTCTTTAACATTGGAGATGCACTGCAGGAACACCGCCCTCAGGCTTTCAACAATCTCTATCTTGGGGTCCTTGACCACAATTCTCTCTTTGGTCACCAAATGGTGGCTGACTTGTTTGCAAAAATGGTTTTCCATGTGAATATGGGCAACCAATCATGGAAAGACAAGCACCTCCTGCCTTGTGCCACAGCCACCTACCAGCCCATCCAGCCAATGACTGATGAGGAGTACAATGAGTGGTATATGGCGGCCATCACACGCAATCCTCCTGTCTCCACTCCTGTCACCAACACCCCTCACCTGCAAGCCCCACCCACCCAATCCCAGACCCACTAAGCCCGCTCAGAAGCGCATCCCTGATGTCAAACCCGTCACTCTTCCCTGCCTCAATAAACCTCCTGTTGCTGAACATTTCTATTTATATTATCATTATTTTGAATTTCAATTGTTCAGGTTCTCTTTGTTTATTGTTGGGCTTATTCTTTATGTTCAGCTTTTTTCTATAGAATCATATATTTACTATGTTGTGTATCTAGATCCAGAACATAGTTATTTTTAGTACCCAAACCCAGCCCCTTGTGAAAATATTAACAACAACTTGGTGATCAACTAAGTTTGAATTAGAAAATTATAGTGTTAATTGTATTTAGATAAAGTTGTTACTGATCCAAATTCAAAACCTTAATGATAAACTTTAAGCCAATCAGGAGTCAAGTGATAAAGTGATTGTTGTGACATAAAGGGTCATTCAATAATTCTTTGATGCATGTGCACTAATTCATATGATTGGCTGGTTGTTTTGCCATTGTACGCCATTGCCGCTGTGGCAACTTGTTGATGGACTAGTGTTAACTCAGCGGCTGATTAGGCACTAGTCCATCAACAAGTTACCACAGCGGCAATGGCGTACAATGGCAAAACAACCAGCCAATCATATGAATTAGTGCACATGCATCAAAGAATTATTGAATGACCCTTTATGTCACAACAATCACTTTATCACTTGGCTCCTGATTGGCTTAAAGTTTATCATTAAGGTTTTGAATTTGGATCAGTAACAACTTTATCTAAATACAATTAACATTATAATTTTCTAATTCAAATACAGTTGATCACCAAGTTGTTGTTAATATTTTTACAAGGGGCTATGTCAAGCGCCAAAAATAATATGGTAACCAAGGAAACAATGCCACACAAAGCAAACAACACATATTGAGATGTGTGTAAAACATATACAAAATGGGTAAAAAGATGGGATAATGTAGTAAATGGGAAAAAAAAAAGAAATAAACAAAGAGGCAATTGTATCAAAATAATACATAATTTATTGGGGCAAGAGCTATAAAAACATATGAAAAGGTTAGTAAAAAATCAATGAGCAAATTGGAAAAACTTCTAAAAGACCTTGACTTGGCAATTGCCAAAATCAAAGAAATTGACTGCAAGGTCAAGGAAAAAGTGAAGTCTGCCGTCCTTGAAGGGGACAAAATCAAAAAGGTGTCCACCAAGTCACTCATGATCAAAATACTGGACACACCTGAGAAGACAATAGAGCACCTACTCAACATTCAGAAGACAGTGGTTGAAGGCTTGCAATTCAAGTCCTTTGCCCTCTCTGTGCCGTCTGTCTGGACGGACAACCCTGAGATATATGCACATATAAAACCAGCAAGAGGGCCTGCAAGGAGGACACTGAGATGCCTGCACAACTGCTTGCGCCAAGGATGGCAAAGCCTGCCAAAGCCGCTGGCAAAGAAGAAACCCAAGAAGGTAACCTAAGAAAATAAATTTAATAAAAATTCATAAATACTGTGGTGCTCAAGGGTTAGAGGGATGGTTGGGGAGTAGCTGAGCAACTGGATACACAACAGGACTATATTCTTCTTACTCAACAGAACCTCTATTTTTGGGCTCTGCAAGTAGTCTAAGATGTGTAAGTCTATTGTTGTGTAATTGTATAATTTCTTGTTTATTAGGACCCTAGGGGGTATTTTTATACTTAATGAGGAGGAGGGAAAAGAAAGGGTGAGTCATGCTGACTAGGGTCAAGACTGTCAGGCAATGAGCTTATTCTTGGAGGACTGAAACATACTGAGGAATATTCAGAAGGAAATTGGTTGAATTGGGCAAGAAATGAACATTTGGGCATGTGATCTGAGGTCAGGTGGTTGCAGCACATAGTAAGGCTGTCTCTGGGGAATAGAGGGTATAATAAGGTTTCAGGCTACTCTCTTTCAGGTTTCCCACTTTGGCAAAAAGAGGGGCGGAAGATCACTATACCAATTTACATAGTGGGCACAAGCAATGGGTCAATAATCAATGCATCTGCGGCTAGCCGCAGATGCTCTGATTGGTCACTAATTGCCATAGAAAACCCATTCCAATGGGTTGCTCTCCAACGCATCTACGGCTAGCCGCAGGTGTGTCAATTGGCCTGTAATTGGAGACAACGCTGTGTAATTTGGAGGGTTACCTTCCAATGATAATAACAAAAAATGGCAGCAGTTCCCCTTATTTTTTTCCAAATAAGAAGGCATCCCAAATAAGGCGCTACTAGGGAGTGGCACCCAGCACCACAAATACTTACCTTTTTTTAGAAGATGTTAATGGCAAACTCTGCTGGGTCCTGGTTCCTTTTATTCCCCCCACCTTCTACTCAAATTTTGCCACTCACATGGCCAAGCAGCTTTTCCTGTCCTCCCTGTCTTACAGGAGCTTGAAGATAGGATTTACAGTGCATTCCCAATGTCCAGGGAGGCATTGGCTGGGCTGACGCATGGCAAGGGGGCATCCAAGTGGGCAGTTACTGCCTACAAGGATGCTCAACTGGTCTGCCTGGACCCGGTTAATCTCAGTGGAGCTTACTGTGTAAACTCCATTGAGCTTGTTTGGGACGTCCTGGCAACGCTCCCATTCAAGAATATACCAGAGATGGGCCAGGCTCATGCGGCTGCTTGCTTCCCAGTGGAGCATACCATCTCTTCATCTGCTGGACAACTTTGGGTGTGCGGTGGCAAAACTGGCTGTTGCAGACGCAACAGCCGTAAAGAAGTCAAAAATCTTCCTGGCAGTCTTTGGGCTGGCCTGGAGTGCCAACAAGATGGGTGTCCCTGCAGCAATGGAGCTGATCTTTGCCAAGACAAAGCACGAGAAAAAGATTAGCGCTGTATACAACAAATTGTGCAAGTTTACAGAAGCCTTTGCTGGACAAAGGCCTCACCTGATTGTTTACCTGGGGTTCCTATTCTACTTTGGAATGGGCGCCAGCATAGAGGATCTAGACAGGGTCCTTCTTGGAATCAACAAGGCCCGGCTTGCACTTGACAGGAAGAAGGTCTCCCCTGGATATGACTCAGTGGACCACGTTATCCAGGACGCCCTGGTCCTGGCTGGAATCTACTGGTTTTTGGCCCCGCCCGAGAAGCTGCTGCTTCACTTCCACCTAACCATTCTGCCTTTCACCAGCAGGCGGGAGTATTTTAACCATGGTGTATCTACTGTCCACGGTGTGGCGGTGGAGGTTGTGCGCCATCTCCATTGCGGGGTGGGTACATACCGCCAAACCCATTATAGGCACTCCTAATATATCCTCTATTCCAATAAATATATTTACCCTTTAGATTATTTTTATTATAATTAATAATTTTATAAAATAATATTTTAGCAAACATTACTTACAAAATAAATTCCAGGGAAGGCTTTAATAAAAGCATATAATATATGTCAATAAAATCTACTTCTAATTTGTATGCTTTACATTTATTTTTTTGGTTTGCTTTTTATATTTATTTGCTAAAAATGATATTGATGTGTTTGCGTAATCCATTATCAAGCGTTTGGGATACCCTTAGATGGCATAATAAAATAATATACAATAAAATAAATAAATTACTTACATCTATTGATGGATCTTCTGAATGTGATTGCGGGCATAGAAACATCTAAATATACAATGATAATTAAAAATGTTGAATAATAAAATAGAGAATATAAAAAATTGGACACACTAAGCCTTTAATTTATTGGCTGTTTGGCAAGGCAAGCAGGGATGAACAAATCAGCTTGGCCATAGAATTTGGCCACAGTATCAGCTGGGGGGTATGGATCCCTGCCTGCAGCAAATCAAAAGGTCCTCTGTCCCAGTTTGGGTTCCTTGCTTGACAACTTGCTTGAGCCACCCAAAGACTTTCTCAATGGGATTTAGGAAGGGCAAATAGGCAGGGAGGAAGAGAAGATGCATATTTGCTGCAGCCAATTGCTGGGGGCCCACTGCAATGCTTGTGTCAATCATTGGGAATTCCTCAAGAATGTCAGCCACCTTGTGGAGACCAACATTGTCCAACACAATTATGTTGGTGAAGCCCGGGCTTGTGCGCTTCAGGTGCTCCTGGATCAATCAGAGAAATGATAGGAAGGTCCAGCTATTGTGAGATCCCAATATCATTTGGTAGAACTCAACCCCCTTTGGACCAAGGAGAGCCACCATCAAATAGGCTGTGGCACGGACTGCAGCACACCAAGCCATCCCGTCATTGGAGCCTCTGGGGACATACCCATACTCATTGTGCATTGATGAGGAGAAATGATGATTTGTCAATGTAGTAAAATTTGACTGTCCCCTTGGCTTTTAGGGCAGTATACGCCCCTGTGTATTTTCTCTGGGTCTCTATATTGGCTGGGCTGTTCCAATTGTATGGGAATACCCCAAGTTTTTTCCAGGAAAATCACATTCCCTTGACCAAATGATAATACAAGGAAATTGAGGCTTCAATCCCAAAAGTAGATTTGACCATGGCCTGTATATTTGCCAGTTCAAGATGGCAATCTTGGGTTATCCACTGGCGGATTGCCCATTTGTGCTCCTTTGTGAGCATGGTCAACACATGCAAGGATTTCTCCGCGGCAAGGACTCAACCTGTGTTGAGGAACTTGTTGAAGGTCTTTGAGGCGTACTTGGGATCCACCCCGACAATGGCTGCAGCCGCCTTGTAATTGCCTGATTCACACATTAGATTAAGCAGGATGATGTGTTTGATTTTGGGGATGCGCTTCTGAGCAGGCTTTTTAGCAGTGGGGATTGACTCATTGACATTGGGCAAGGCACAGAGCATAGGCACCTTGTTGTAGAAGGCTGCAACTTTCTTGCGCACCAGTTGTCCCTCATCAGTTTGAAAGAACTCAGGCTCCTTGTCATCCTCCTGATTGCCATCACTGATGTATGGCTCATAGCTAGTATCAAGTACAGGCTTCACGTTCTCCAGCATGGCTGATGGGACCAACTCTTGCCAGTACACAGCGTCAAACACATACAAAGTAAGTTCTACCTCCTTGTCTCTAACTGTTCTTGTGAAGGTAACCTTGGTGGGCTTCTGGATCAGCTTGGGGACCCAAGGGTTTATGTTCTGCACCCTAGCAGCTTGTGCTCCTTGAACCGGCTGTGTCAGTGCAGCGTCACTATGGAACTCTCCTCTTCCGCCTCCCTCCTGAGTAGGCACTTGTGTTGTACTGAGTCTATTCTTTGACCTGTGGGGGCGACCGCAAACGCGGCGCACAACAGGTGCATTGGTACTCTGGTGTTGTGTTCCTTCCATTTTAAAATTTAAGAAAATACTAAAAAAATTTAATTAAGTTACTCCCTAATTTTAATTTTTGCTTTTATCTGCATATGGATATTTAATTAATATTTTTCCCACCCAATATCCCAATTATAGATTTTTTATTTCTTAATTAGTTATTTCTGGTTTACAACACCCATTTTTGAATACCCAAAATAATTTTCACCCGTTTTCTCATATTTTTTACCAAATTAAGCACCTAACACAATATTTTTAAAATTTATGTTTCAGATCTTGTGTCTTATTTTAGATGCCTTGGTATCATTCTTGATTACAATCCATTGCACAAACTGTGTGAGTGATTTTGTTTATTTTTTGAGTTCCTATTGTGTTTTGTTTTTGGATTGAGTTTTCATGCACCATGTGTGGGTGTATTTTGTCATCAATTCACATAGTAAACATATGTACACCAAAAGCCAACTCACACCTTTTTGTTTGTGAATCCATGTATTTTGGATTATATTTTGAATGGTTTTGCTTTGTGTGTGAGTACTTTGTTGCTGTGTTGACCCATTTTGCCTATTAACGCCAAAAATCCCTGTTAACAGAGTGTATATTTTAACCTGCTAGTTGGATTTTGTTTAAATCTGAAATGATTTTTGTTTAAATCTGAGTTCATTTTGCTTGTCGCCATAGCTTTTAAAACTACTGTATAGTGTAGCCTGGCGTCATAGGTAATTTCCCCTATCCATTGTGTGCATCAAATCAATTGGGTGATATGAAACTCAGTGGAATTTGAAATGACGTAAATTGAAATGGCGTAATCACCCCCTTACATATTAAAATCACTATTAAAATATTTTATTGAGGAAACCCTTATCAATGTATCCATATATAATAAAGCTATAAATTACATATAAAAAACTGGTTTCTTACCCAGCAATGACAATCACTAGAAGAACTATCATAGTGGCATCTATTTAGGTTGTTCTTATTATAAGTGTCTTAGATTAATACCATAGGAACATCTTCTGGCACTATACCACAGGCTTTATTTTAGTTCAGGTATAAGTTTATTTTAGTTTAAGATAAATGTCGTAA
The DNA here is from genome assembly GCA_014839935.2 of Entomophthora muscae. Classification (NCBI taxonomy): domain Eukaryota; kingdom Fungi; phylum Entomophthoromycota; class Entomophthoromycetes; order Entomophthorales; family Entomophthoraceae; genus Entomophthora; species Entomophthora muscae. The sequence continues at coordinate 260,491 of QTSX02000114.1, forward strand.
TTTGAAATGACGTAAAGTTGAGATGGCGTAAACACGCCCCACACTAAGTGATTTCATATGTAAATAAAGTTAGCAAATTAGATTTAATTAATCTGACTCAAAGTGACGGAATCAAGATGGCGTAAATTTGAGATGCCATATTATAAAGGTATATGTAAATTTTAACTATTTTTATTGTTTATTTTTTTTGGATTCAAATCACTAACACAAAAACCGCCATCTTGAATTAAATTTAAGATGGCGTAAATCAAAGTGCTGTTTTTGAAATGGCATTTCCTACCACAGGATAGTTGTATCAAGGGACAAGGAGTCTTTTTTTGAAGAGTTTTACCAGGGGTGGACCCTGCAGATTTGGCATCCTTGTCAGAGAATCAATACACTATAAGTCTTTGGATAAACCTCTTGACTCTGCAAATAACCCAAAAACCCTCTTCTAAGACTAAGTCAGATGAACTCAGCTTCCCTCAATCTAGAACTGTGAATAAAATAGTTTCTTATGAAAATAGCTCAGCAAATTCAGTTCCACTTCAAGCAATACAATTGTGCTCAATTCCTTAAAGATGCCAACCCCTCCAATCCAAGAACAGAGAATAGTGTAAATATAGTAAGGTATCTTTTAAGATCACTCAAACCACACAATGGTATAAATACATAACATTTTTATTATCAATAAGCCTATCATCATCTTAGTCTAAGTAAATTCTCTTGAGTGTGATCCTTTTGGATTGTAAGTGTAATAGCCTCAATTTAAAAGTTATTCACCAACACCAAAACCCATACTAGTAGCTTCTTTTTTTAGGTTGTAACCATAGTTTTTAAATCTTACAAACAATAGAAGCCACTTTTTCCAAATTTGCCAACATTTCAGTTCTTTTGATGATCTTGCTCAATATTTATTGAATTCATCTCCTTCTTGTGACACTATGCAAGAATATGGTAATCATCATTAACCATATTCCTGGTTAAATATTAATTAACCTTCCTGGTTAATAATTGACCTGCAAGACACCTAGTATCAGAGATTAAATTGGTTAATCTCACCCTAATCATATTAATTAGTGTTATCTAATTAATTTTGGGGATTTTATCATCTATTTTATGCAGATATCAGGGTTATCCAATAATTTTTAATTGGGGATTTCATGAGACTATCCATATAAAATCTAGAATTTAATTTATCAAATTTAATTAAAATTATCAAGCTTATTTAGCCAAACACCCTTAGTAACTGTTATACAGTCACATTAGGTAATAAGAGTTACTAAGTAAAGAAGATTTCATTGTTTTTGATTAAAACATTTTTTAAAGTTTATTTGCAATATTTTATTGGTTCATAGTTGATTATATCCTAGGTCTTTATATATAATTATTGTTTTGTGCTTTATTTTGAACCAATCTAAAATTTAAAATTAAATTAAAAATTAAAGAATTTAATTAAAATGTCAAGTATATACTTCTGGGAGTTTTAATATAAAATAGAGAGGAAATTAAGAAGAAAATTAGTTTTTATTTATTTTTGAAGAAGAGTGGTGTCAGAAAATTGCAGACCTTGGTATTTTATTATCAGCCAGATGATATCCTAAGTCTTCTAACATTAGGAAAGTACAGAGAACCTGTGACTTTGGCGTAACCTTTGGCCCAGAATTTTTTGTTGTCATTAGAAGTAGCAAGTCTGACAGGGCCCAAAGAATTTGGGACTGTTCTTCCTACTTCTGGATATAGGTTCATAAGTTGTTGTCTCTATATTTTACTATAGGGTTTAATACTGTATGGCAACAGTATGATCTTTTGCTCTCCACTTAATTATAATTGAACTAGGGAAAGGGTTTGAAATATCAACCCTTTATTAGAAGACTGATATTGAGGCTGGTCCAGCTGCCCGTGTTTATTTGAGTTAGCTCTGGACCAACCTTGAGTGTGTGCGGTTTGTGACGGAAGCTTGCTTGACAACTTCCACAGCTCAGTATCCTTTCTGAAGCTGTGCAACTATCCCGCAATCTGAGTGGAGTAGCTGTGAACCTGGACCACGTTCCAAGTGGCTAGCTAGCCTGACTGGTTACTAGTTAACAGCAATGATTCTTCACTTAATCAGAGCTGCTCTAATACAATAGGCTCACAGCCTTTTATCTTAGAGTGTTTGGCCTGACAGCCCAGTCTATTTTGGGCTCTTCTAGAAGTGTTTCAAATGATGGCCCATATGATGGCCCAGTTTATTTTAGGCTCTTCTAGAAGCGTTTCAGATGGCCCTTATGATGGCCCTTGTTCTAGACTGTAATTAAAGTTTAGATTAGTAATTATACATAGGAAGCATATTTAAATGGTTGTTGAGGTGGGCTAATTAATAGCACAATATCTGCATGTTTCACTATTAATTAGGAATAGGGATTTTGCAATTGCCAGATATGATTTGATCATTTGAATCCATTGATTCCACAAACCCGCAGCCCGCATTAATTTTTTGAAACCATTCCTAAGAGTGATTAACTGCTGGCCCGTGTTATTGGGTTAACACCATTATTAAGAGTAATTAACTGCTGGCCCACGTTATTTTGTTGAATCCGTTAATTAGTCAATATTCAGAAATCCTGACAAGAGGTATATATATTATTGCTATTTCATAATGTGTACCTTTAGATCATGGATGCCATCTTGTTTTTGAAGATTTTGTTTTCTTGGAACTTAAAAGTTTAACCCTAGTTTAATAGATGGATTCTTTTTTAGGGCTAACATCTACCAATAGTAAATCATTCCTTAGGTAAATAATTTTACAAGAGGAGGTATTTAAAGAGGTTGCATAAAGAATATGCTTTAGATGGTAGAGCTTGTGAGAAACTAATTGGGAGCTTTTTAGAGTTCTTAAATTATTATTATGATTCTCAATTAAATTTTCATTATTTCTTTATGTTGGAACTATGGGCTTATAAAGAAGGATTAAGGAAGCATGGGGCTTTTAATTAAAGGTTTCAGAAGTTTAAATATTGCTTAAAAGATTTTTGGAAGCATATTTTTGAGTAAGGGTGTCATACAGGTGTACCTAACTTTTTTTGCTAGATTATGTAGTAAAATATTGATATCCTAATTAAATTAGAATGAAGATATTTTGGTTTCAAGCATACTGTAAATTCAGAACCTGAACATAAAAATGCGGGATTGTCAAATCCTTTGTCCAAATTTCAAATCACTTTTGCAGGATGGCCTTCTTTAATTAAATTGAATTCTTTGAGTATTTATTTGAATATTTAAAAATGCGGGAACTCATAGACTCTTTGCAAAGTTCAAGTTGAACTGCATATTTCCAATGGACAAAATGAATTAACTGGAATCAGAATTGAAGCGTTCAAATCCATCAACCATTTTTATTAAGTTTACTATGTTTTTTAAATTGTGGGATTATTGAATCCTTGGTCCAAATTTTAAATCACTTTTGAATGCCACTAGTAAACTCAGATATTAATTGCAGGAACTGGAATCCAAATTTAATGTACAGTAATCACACTAGGAAACACCAACCCAAATAAAGAAGCTCCACCATAACTAAAATCAAACTAAAAATTCAATCTCAACAACCATGTTTAGACATAAAAAGTGATTAAACTTTAAAATCATCCAAAACTGGAAAGCATACAATGTTATACACTTCAAATTACAGATAGAGAAACTCTGCTACTATTCAAGGCTAAATCAAGAGAAAATAACTACTCACAACTAAACCAATAAATCCAAATAAATACATATTTAATCTAAAATATATATTTTTTATTTTTATGGACTTTCAGTTGCATTCTCAACCAGCCCCTGCACCAGCCTGCGGGGCAGCCTGTCCACAAGGGCGTCCCAGAGGGTCCAAGAACAGACCCAGAACACAAATTGACGGGATTCATGCCAATACACAGGCCTCCCAAGGTGTCAGTGCCAGTCAACCACCTCCCACGTCCCAAGCCAGATCACACAGCCTTAATCCCAGACAGAAGCCGCTCTCAAGGCCTGCAACCAAAGTCTCTTACATAAAGGTCATCAGGAATAATGAGGTTACATACACTTCCACTGTATACCCAGTTGTCACCCGGCCCCGCACTCTTGATCCAAGAGTTGCTAATTCCTGCTCCTGCGTCTTTGATACATAATATGAGTCATTGAACACCACCTTTGAGCAATCTGTGCCTATTGTGTATGCAACCATTGACGGCACCACTGCAAGCAAGCGTGATCCCACCGTCTACATGAAGGTCCCCATCCCCTGTGTTAAGTCTGCTAGTCAGGATGCTGTGGTACCTGCCAAGGGCTGGTGTTGGTTGACAGATAGTGAGTGTGAAGCTCTCCTCAACTGCTTGAACGGGGGAATGGCGGTTTGGGATATTGCGTCCCAATTTGGTTTCACGGCCAGATACATTGCCAACATCAACACCAAGTATGGCAACACCAGGCAAATTGCCAAATCCTCCAAGGCTAAGAGGCAGCCAAAACTCTTGCAGCCTGTGCATATTGACGCAATAAAACAATGGGTAGCCAAGGATTGCCACCTGGACTCACTTGCTGTCCAATCAATGCTTGCCACAGAGTTTAGGATTTCTGTTTCCAAAACCCTTGTTTAAAAAACAATGGTTGATTTGGGCTTCTTCTGGAAAGTACTGGGAGTTTTTCTGTACAACAGAAACAATGAGAAGACCATCAAGAATTGACGCATTTATGCCAAGACATATCTGGCACTAAAGGAGACTGGGAATGTCCAGTTCTTCTACATCAACAAATTCTTGTTTTCCTCCTCACTCAGTTCTAGGCATGGGTGGGTTGAGAAGGGGTCCAAGGACGGTGTAGCCCATTGTGCAGCTGTCTGTTTCCAGACCTATTCAATAGTTGCGCTTCTTGGTCCTTGCAGGTATGACCAATACCAAATGATCAAGGGTTCCCACAATAGTGGGACTTTTCTCAATTTTTCTCTGTAAGTTTTCAAGGAGTATCTCTGGATCAACTACCACAGTACAACCAATATTGTTGTGTTGAATAATGTTGGGCTCCACAAAGTGGGTTTGGTTGGGTCTGAATTCCCCCCCCATTGACAAAAACAGTCACACCTTCAGCCACCAACTTACTGATTGTTCAAGTAGACTTCTCTTCCTCCCACCATATTCCCCATTCCTGAATCCAATTGAGAAGGTGTTTGGTTGGATCAAGAATAAGGTGAAACAAGGCCTTCCTCAGGACACTGAAGACCTATTCAATATTCTTGAGGTCAGCCAATTTTCAATGCCACCCAATGTGGTGGCGGCTTTTAACAAGCACTCAGAATCCTTCCTCTCCAAAGCCCTGGCCTCCGAGCCAATCAGATAAATGGGCACTCCAGGTTTTATTTGTTTTTATTTTATTTAATTTGTTTTTAGTAGGACTCAAATTATTGTTTATATATAATAATGTGACGTTTGATTGTATTATAGACATTTAAGAATACTAGAAAAGGTAAGTAAAATTAATTATACTAGATAAGAGGGATTTATTTTTATATGATGCACTAAATATTATATTGACTGTTGCGCTAAAAAATAAATAAATTAAAAAATAGAAATAGATTAATTTTATTTAAATAATTGTGAATCCTTGTCTGTGCTTTGGTTTTGTTAAGCCACAAATTGGACCTTGCAGGTCATCATCTGATACTTATTAAAAAAAGTGCCACTATAGCCACACAACACAGAAGCCAATGATTTTTCTGTATTGCTTACTAATTAGTACTTAGGACGCAGGTCAAGCATATTGAATATATTTATCAAATCATATTACAAGGGAAAGGTAATTTTAGTTCTTAAGAAAACACTTGTTTAGAATATAAGTGGAGCGGGCCGCATGATGTGGATAAATTCAATTCATATTGTTTTTATATGTAATAAATGAACCTGTACTCAACAAGCTAGTAAATAAAAACATTAATACCTTATTTTTATTATTTGACATGGTTGCAACTATAACTAATGTCTTGTAATATATTTAGATATTAAATTTTAGTATTAAAATATAAAAAATTAAAATAAAAAATTTAATTTGCAAGGAGAAAATATTTATTGGGGGATGCTAATTACAAAGGGAATGTGATTATTCCTGGGAATTATACCCCAAAATTAAATTTTCAGCTAGTGCGTCTAATTGGATCCATGTACTCTTCTGTACGTGGTGGACAACCCTGGATGCAATTGCTAGAGGGGTGTCGCCCTGTACCCTGGTGGT